>JAOTAV010090956.1:0-11484 GCA_026546445.1 Cyclargus thomasi | reverse complement strand
TTAATACACATCCAAGACCCAGGAACATTGAAAACTTTTTGCTCCGTCGGCGGGATTCGAACCCGCGACCCCCGGCTCGAGCTACCAACGTGCTTACCAACTGAGCCACAGAGGTCGTAAAAAGTATGAAGAGTAACATAGTTATGTTCCTAAAATATCGCATTTTTAAATTCAAACTCTACGCGAGCGAAGCTGCGGCCATCGCCTAATATAATATAAGTGAAGATCTGTGAGCGATATTTTATAATATAATGTGACCAAATTACGTAGGTTCTTTATCTGATTAATTATAAATTCCTCTGATAATCAAGTTGTTACCCGCGACTACGTCCGCGTGGAACTTTGTAAATTATACCGTTTTTACTGCTCGAGTCCTATTAGTACCGTGATGTTACAAAGTCTATTGGCTTCCCCGATAAATAGACTAACCAACACAACAAAAACAATTCAATTCCGGCCAGTAGTTCCTGAGATTAGCGCGTTGAAATAAACAAACACTTCAACTTTATATTTTTTTATTACAATTTATTTGAGTTGTCTATAGGCCTTATGCCGATATCTTTTATACGTCACTATATATTGACGACCTCCGTGGTGCAGTGGTTGAGCTATGGTAGCTCACGCCAGGGGTCGCGGGTTCTTCATCAAAGTTTACTTTAATTTCATCACGCTCTGGACTTTTTTTTTCAATTTTCCTATGTAACAATATGTGTGAGAACTATTTCTGTAAACTAAAACATTTTCTGTCTCTTATAATTGATTTTATATTAACTTATTACATATTTTATTATTTTCGTCGACCTCTGAGGATCACGAATCGTAGCTTTATATTGTCAGTATAGATTTTCTGGCAATGTCTTTTGAACGGGCTCGTATTTGATATCTTCTATTTGTTTGCTCACTGAAGCCCAAAGGATTGGGATGTTTACATACATTGTGCTTATCAAGTAACAGATCTACAATCATCATCGTTACCAGCTGGATGTAAATGTAAATTGTATTTGACGACCTCTGTGGCGCAGTGGTTGAGTGCTTTGGTAGCTCACGCCGGGGGTCGCGGGTTCGAATCCCGCCGACGGTACAAAAAGTTATTCAATGTTCCATGGATGTTTATTAAATATGTGTGTCATATAATAAAAAAATTATATGTGTGTAGTATAAAAGTAGTAAATGTATTTTTCGTTGTCTGGTAGCCGTAACACAAGTCCTTCAGGTACTTACAGGGGGACAGATTGACGTGGTGTGAAGCGTCCATAGATATTATTATATTATTATTATTAAGGTAACTTTTGCAAATTTTTATCAACTAATAGACGTTGTAGTTGTGGCAAACATCGTCGCGTCAAAACTGATTTATCGCGCGGGAACCGTACAGGTATAAAAAGCCTACCTTTCCAGGTATAAAAAGTATCTACATCCTACCCCGGGACTCAAAGTATGTCTGTAAGACGCCAAATTTCAGCAAAATCGGTCAGCATCGTACACGGCGAATTTTAGAATCCGTAGTATTCGTATGAAACTATGCACTTTAATTTGCACCGTAACGGCATGTTTCGTAATGTACGATCAAGAAATGCGGCGCGTTTAGAGTGTGCGGCGCGTACGGTGCTAACAATGTACATTCGCCTTAAGCCTCCCGATGTTTGATTGTGCGTTGTAAGTCGATAATCGAAGTGTTAGCCATGATTACCATAATCAATTATGATTACGGTAAACACGAGAATTAGGCGTAACGATGTAGCTAATGGAATGGAGGAGGTACATAAGCCTTGAATATTGACTAGGCGTAACTCAAGGTCTAGCAGAGTATATAGAACTAAGTAGGTCATCTTTATATAGATTCCGCGCGCGGCCTGCATGTATACCCCCGATGCACTACTGGCCCGTCCACAAATCGCCCGTATTTTTGTATGGCATTGCGGAATATGTATTGAATAATTATGAAACTGATGCCGTACAGAATCAAGTGATTAAATTTGCCCTGGAAATTGGAATGAATAAAAAAAAATGCCGTACAGAATCAAATGGAAAAATGAATGAAATCGAAAATGTGACGTACCATTTTTTACGGCATTGTGAGATTTCTTATTATTTTTTACAGATAAATTGATGGTTACTTGGCGTACAAAAATATATGTTCAAAATATACTTTCTAACTACCTGAACTTTAGATTTCTCACCAGCACCCAGTTCACTTATAAGCTGTCGACCTTAAAAGTGAAATCAAAGAACAAAATCTTATTGTTTTATGCTTTACTATCGTCCTATAAAGGTCTCCTGCGGGGTCATATGACCCTCCATTTTATGGACGGGCCAGTAGTGCTAGTGTATACGCCACGGGATCACGTCAAGACACTTGGTGCAAATTTAAAAAATACAAAATTATTATGTAGTAAAGTAAAACAACATTTTACAGAATAGCCCCCAAGTTGTGACTTGGGTGTCCTTTCGTCTTTCTATAACATTGATATTCATATCTTAACTTGGTATACATATTTTCTCTACTCACATCAAGTCAAATCCTGGTATACCTATAAAGGGGTCTGTATGGGTTTGTATGGGTGGTTTACGGAACTTTCTCGACTTGTATTACTTTGGCTGTATTCAGCAAGTCTCTTACAAATATCGTTCTCCTCTTATTTACTCGAGTTAAGTTAGAACTCAAATGCCTCATACGGGAATGATAAAACTTGGACGGCCGCCAGTAGGTTTTTCTAAATATTCATATTATATTC
Source organism: Cyclargus thomasi (assembly GCA_026546445.1). Classification (NCBI taxonomy): domain Eukaryota; kingdom Metazoa; phylum Arthropoda; class Insecta; order Lepidoptera; family Lycaenidae; genus Cyclargus; species Cyclargus thomasi. The sequence continues at coordinate 8,749 of JAOTAV010090956.1, read as the reverse complement.
TACGCGAAGCTCTACGTTTGTTTTCACTTTTTCTATACCTCCCTATTTATTTTTCTGTATGAAATAAAAAAAAAACATGAAATAGAAATTGCCCTCTTTCACTATACGGAATTACAAAAGATATTTCCACTAGTTTTGTGGGAATTCGCGAAGTTTTATGAATTCCCTCGCCGACTTTTTAGGACACAGTTTTAATGAAATTGGTTTAATTTAGTTTTTGCACTTTTCAACTCGATATGGTTATGAATCCGTATGAAATATTATTTTATAAGCCTCTTCGTACATACATCACGACGTATTTAAAATGCGTTATTCACAGAATCCTTTCTCTTTGTATAAAGTCGTTTTAACGCATGGTATATTTAATATTATTTTATGCTCGGTTTTCAATGGGATAAGTTCAGCTCTAGTGACTTAATCTATGTTAAATTATCTCTTGCCCGCGACCACGTTCGAGTGAAACTTTTATAAATTATCCCGTTTTACAATATTTTTTTATTACTGCTCGACTCCTATTGGTCGTAGCGTCATGTTTTATAAGGCTATAGAGCCTTCCTAGATAAATGGACTGAGCAACACAAAAATATTTTTTTAATTTAAAAAAGTATGAATAGCACAGTTTGACTCGAGAATACAATATCTTTTTTAAATACTTCTAAAATGAGAAGGTTTCTCTATTCGCTGGTACTGATTTACATTGATAATTCTACGTTTGAGTACAGGTATTATAGTTGAGGTTTTGGCCAATCCTTAAGTATTTGTTATAACTTTTGGTTTATATTTAAAAGAAACTTAATAAATCAAAATTTCGGTGCACAAATTTCGTTTTAGGACTTAAAGTAGTAACTGGCACATGCTTACAAGTTTAAGAAAGTTTTAAATATTTCTTAAGCTAATAGCCGGGGAGGTGAGAGTGCTATTTTTGGAGTAACTCGATTGACGTCGAGTCGAGTACGTAAAACGTCAAAAAAGCTACAGCGATTTTAAGTTTAAAAAAAAAACTGCTTTGAAAAAATTGTTGACATTGAACATCTATTGGACGATTTGAGACAGCGAGGCCTAAAGCATTTAGTTTAATGTGACAGTCAATATCTGAGAATCTTGGTTATGAAAATATGAGGCTTTGTTGTTCTATGTTATACCTCACTTTTAAATAATTAATCAGTGCTTTGAATAGAAGTTCTTTGGCGTATTTTCAACACTTTTTCAACTACATTTCGGTACCTTAAAATAACTTTTTTTAAACACCGCAGTAACTAAAGAACCTGATTTTTATACCATGATAACCAGAGACATGTAGAAAGCCTACACTAGCTTAATCTGACGCGCTCGAGTAAATCAAATCAAATTTCCCCTCTTGGGCTCCCCTACTAAATATAATGAAGACTCCTTTCAGTAAACTGCCAAGATCGTTTAATGGTATAGGATTTCAATTTCCGTTAGCAGCGGGTCGGTATTCGCATCCGTCGGTTTTTTTACATTCTGTTGGAGCTATCCATCATGTTGATTGAATTACTCAAGGATCAACTAACGTTGACGTTTAAAAATATAGGTCGTGTCTTAAAGACTTGAGTAATTGCAAAAAAATTTACATCAAAATCAGAATCCACACTTTAAGGAGCTATCATGTTGCATACAACCCTTTACTAAAATGCATTTCAATTTCCTATTGGAACTACTATAAATGTCCTAAATGTACAATAAAAAACTCACACTAATATAAATGTGGGAGTTTGTTTGTATGTTTATGTCAATTTACGCCAAAACTACGAAATGGATTTTTATGAAATCTCCCGTACTTTCATACCAATATAATAAATGCAAAAGTGAGTCTCTTCACACCCAAACCGCTGAACTGATTTTCCAGAAATTTGGTATTTGGTAAATTTGTATACACTTTGAGTCCAGAGAAATGCCATAGGATTCTTTTTATCCCGACAAAATGTACGGTTCCCGCGCGATAAAATAATTTTGGCGCAACGGAGCTGCGGGCATATGCAGGATACTTTTAGTCAGATAAAGCCGCATTAAAGCTATTTATCATAATATAGATCGAAACCTGACTTCCACCATTAAAAGCTATCACAATACCCCCATTTTCATCCACGCCGCAATTAATTCTATCATCCCTATTTAAAAAGACAATGAAAATTTACGTATTTCAAAACAAATGTTTTAAGATAATGGACGCCGGGTCGTTTGCAGCTTTTAGCAGCGATTTAGAATAATTTACTGTAACTTTGTAAACCACGAAACGGTAAATGGTCTATTAGAGGCTAAAAGCTGCAATACAATGTTATATAGACGTTTAATAATCAAGATAATGACACGCATTTAAAGTTTTTCCTTTGTGTTAAAAAAATGACGATAATCATTAACCCCCTTATTCATAGAAATATTAAAACAGTGCTTAACTAATCGAAATTCGTCGGCTTTTTCTAGCGTGAAGACGTCACACGACTGAAAGGGACAGCCCTCCTTGATTAGTTAAAAACTGTTTAAATATTTTTATAAATTAGGAGCATTTATCAACCCTACCCGGGTTGATGGATGCTCGAACGATCGGTGAAAGATATACAATGTTAAAGACGAGGTTGTGAAAAATTTTGTTACCCTTTTATGAGGGACTTTGTTTCCCTTATCAACAAGCTAAATGTCCAAAAATAGAAAACTCTACTGCAGAAACAATTGCAATTTAAACATCAAGCTATGTATATTTGTAAACTGGCTATTTAAATCCCTTTATTTCGATAGCCAACTCGACCTAAATGTACGGTGAAAAAAAACTTTTGGAACACAATTTTGACTTTAAAAATATTTTGATTTTTTATTTTTTAATGTACCCAGTGTCACGTGTGCTATCAAGACGAATCTAACTATAACTCATACGTCAAAATCCATAAGCAGTTTAAGCTGCAGAGCGTGCCAAACAATTATACATACTCATATTTTGTTTTTCCATCTCACACATTCTTTATTACGAGTACTGGTACGCATAACGAACGTGCGGGAGACAAAGCCAGAATGAATTTTACATCAGCTATAAATCAAATTACCTTCATACTCCTTGTTAACAAGAGCGCGGTTTGAAACGCGTCGCTTCGTATGAACTCGATTTATCTCTTTTTTAGCAACATCTGCAAAAAATTAAGTCTCTAGGCGATGAGAAAATAATTAAAGACATCATTGGAAGGAGCAGATAACAAACATAAGCCTTTGAGAAAATACCCAATTTTGACCATAGACTTCTTACAAATCTCATAACGTACCTGTTTCATTATGTATTGTTATTATTTTAGTTTTAAATATTTTTTCCAGTCCTAAAGTGTCTGTTTACGAAAAAACTGGGAGTTTTTATAATGTCACTTATCTGCTTCTTTCACTTATATATTTAATTGCGCAGCTCTTTTCAAATTAAGCTTTATAGGGCGGTTATAGTCTAGAAAGAAAAAGAAGGCGCTGAACTTTTTGGCTCACAACTGTGTATATTAATATAAATCTTTTGTCAAGCCATAAAGTAACAAAATAAAGTTGATCAAATTTTTCAAATTTAGGAATTTTACTCTTACTAATATATATAAATGCGAAAAATTGCAAGTCTGTGAATTGTGAGTTTGGGAGTGTGTATGTTTGTTACTTCTTCTCGCTTAAACGGTTGGACCGATTGCGATAAAATTTAGCGTGAAGCTAGCTGGTATCCTGGATTAACACAGAGTACTTTTTAATCTCGACTAAGCCGCGAGTAGCGCCGCGGGGCAACTAGTAAAATATAATTCCATTTATGTACAAAAGCTCGATATTAAATCTCAGCTCGCTTATGCATTTAATATAGATGATTAAATTTTCATGCCGAATGGAAATTAAGATGTATAAGGTCCATAGAGTATTCGTGCTCTTATTAAGATAATAGATATTGCTCATTTTGCATTGAAAACCAGCGGGAACCGTACTATCCTTTGTTAAAAGGAGCCTTTTATATGTGGACACACATATAAAAGGCTCCTTTTAAATAAAAAAAAATCTATATCGAAAATTATAATAATAACTCCCATTTCTCTCTCCTTGTTTTATTGACGACCTCTGTGGCGCAGTGGTTGAGCTTTGGTAGCTCACGGGGGCCGCGGGTTCGAATTCCGCTGACGAAACAAAAAAAAAGTTTTTCAATGTTCCTGGGTCATGGATGGACATTAAATATGTGTATTATATTTAAATAATATTTTATATTATTATATAAAAGTATTAAATATATTTTCGTTGTCTGGTACCTGTAACACAAGTCCTTCGGGTACTTAGCTCAGGGCCAGATTGACGTGGTGTGAAGCGTCCATAGATATTATTATATTATTATTATATTGAAATTTGAAAATAAGACCGTTACGCTGAAGTAATTTTATAGTGTTCAAGTGTTTGCTAAGTACATAAGAAACCTTATTCGTTTTTGACTCTCATAACCCAGTGGGGCGGTTGACGATTGGCGAGACATCAGGCGCAGGACCGACTTTTTTACATGCCAATCCGAAGTATCGTCTCGCTGGTCAAACCATCAGGTGATCAGCCTGAACTGTCCTTACTATAGGAAATAACATGTTTCTCACGCGCGAATCGAACCCACGGCATCCGAGTTTTTTAAGAGGCTGATATTAACACTAATCCCATTATTCATAAAAATATTTAAGCGGTGTTTAACTAATCAAGATACAAAACGTCATACGACAGAAAGGGACAGTGCACCTTCATCAGTTCAACAATGCTTAAATATTTTTATGAATAAATGTTAAGCAAGTGTTAAAAGCCTCCAAAAAAAGATTTACTTTTTAATAATGCTCTTAAGTATCAAGCGTTGACTGTTAATACCGGCCTTACTTCTAGGTCCTAAGTTTTATGTAAGTACACAAAACTTACGGCCCCCACCCCTTGGCACTCCCCCCCCAACCTAATAAGTGTGTACTTATGAATTATTGTTCCTAATAAAATCTGGTTGGTAACATTTTCACCGTCCCTTCAACACCGCCATCGATACCGCAACTTAAATCAGTCAAATTATACCTAACCGTTGACTTAACAGTTAATTAAGAAAGTTAGAGAAACGATGTTGACGTTGCTTTGGATTTTGGTTCAAACGAAATTTTGGTCGACTCGTGTAAACATACCCATAATAGAAGACTAATAAATGTTAATTAACGAGTGATCTCCGCGAAAATTAAAGGCTTCGATTCCCTGTAGAATCAAAACTTATTACTTTGATTATGTCACAACCGAGTAAAGATGTGTTTCACAGTCATATAGTATTCAAAGTTTTTCTGCGAGATTAACTAGAAAAAAGTAGCCTTGAGAGAGCCATGCTTCGGCACGAGTGGGCTGGCTCCACCGGACTCATCAAAAACCAAATTGAGATAGCGTTTGTCTTAAGGGCGACGGTAGTTGCCGACCATTAGATAATCCGTCTGCTCTTTTGTTGCCAAACTTAATAAAAAGGTAATTGAAGCGTTTGTGGCTAGAATTGTCTAGTTTTAAATTCGCGTGATCCAAGAGCGCTGGCAATAATACTTTCCAAAAAATAATAACTCTACAACTAGACATATCCAACAAACCGTCCAAGACATTGAATAAAAAGTTTTTAACGTTTTGATATATTTAAGCTGTGTGCTGTGTGTGCATGATCCCTGATGTATGCTACACAATATGATAATATTGTATAGCATACATCAATAATATATTTTATATTATACTAGTTGACCCCGCAGACGTTGTCCTGCCGAGCTATTTTGTGAATCTAAACCATTCTCAGATCCCCTTGAACACACAAAAAAATTCATCAAAATCGGTCCAGTCGTTTAAAAGAAGTTCAGTGACATACGCACTCACAGAAAAAAAAATATATAAAGACTAGTTGACCCTGCAGACGTTGTCCTGCCGAGCTATTTCGTGAATCTTAACCATTCTCAAATCCCCTTGAACACACACAAAAAATGTCTTCAAAATCGGTCCAGTCGTTTAAGAGAAGTTCAGTGACATACGCACTCACAGAATCATATATAGTAAGATAACAATACAATTAACATTTGGGAACTATTTCATTCAAATCTGAATTCAGAAAAAGAAATCTTCGGAATTTGAATTTGAATGAAATAACGGACTTTCACTTTAGCACTGCTACTTTCACAGTGAACTCTTTAGTCGAGTCGCAATATACAAAGCAAGGTATTATCTTATCCTTTTGCTACACCTCATATACAAAAAAAACGAACTTTCGACACTTCAAATCACTTATTTTTCAAGAATCGCAAAGCAAACATTCGAGAATTTGTGAGTTTGACCCAAAAAGATAACAACATTGCACTTAGAGATGAAAAAGGGGTAGGCAAATCAAAGGACGGACATGATTAATGAGTTGTCGCGGCTTCCTGGCGTGTATAGAGCGTTTTTATTTCCTCAACGGGGAATAACAAGTTTCCCGACAGTCTCAAGAGTATATAAAACTAAGTAAGTCATATTCGTAGAAATGGACCGCACGGCTTGCACGTGTGCGTGCGCCTTAATATCTATTTGCCGCCACACACACACATTTAAGCGTGACAACAGTGGCCGTGGTTGCTAGCATTTTTTTGGCATGCTGAAGTCGTTTATCTTCATGACAAACTCACGTAATGAACTAAAACTATAATTGCTTACAACTTAACAGGTTACCAATTACATACTTTTTTTGACGTTGTTCGTTGTCATGACATCGCTTGTGTTTGCGTATAAGAGATTTTGCGCGCGCATGCACTCAAGCGAAAAAAACGCTACCGAACATGGTCAAAGTACCAGAAGATGCTTACAGCTATGTCTACAATATGTAAACGGGGTCCGTTTCTATAAAGATGATTTACTTAGTTTGGCTTTGTCAAATATAAAGTAAACTCGCATTCACAAAGTAAATTGGCGTACTTTTGTTACACGTGTGTTTCAAGGAAATTAAATTTTTTGTTGATTTTTTTTGTTGACAAAATTTTCTTTGTTGTTTTCTGGCACCAAAAACCGGTTAAAATTGTTTTATGTAGTCTTAAAAATCTATACTTTTCATAATATTACTTTAAACGAAAACTATAGTGAGAGATTGTACTTGTTGTGTAGTTTGTAGTTTTCTATGAAAAACTAACAGTTTGAATTTCTTTTTCAGATCGAGAAATTGTGAAACATTGTATTGAGCTTTCGCCGAAGAGGTAAGTTTCAATATTCGAGGAGTATCGCCAAACTAACACGCTCCAACTTCGATGACAAACAAATTGAAAAGAATTCCAATCAGGGTTTGAAACTAGCGGCTAATGTTTGACTTAAATTGATTGGGATTAAAACTTTAAATAATCCGACCAAATGAGTCAAAATCTATCTGACTATGAACAAAATTTCTTCGATGGTTGTAGGTTAGGAGTAGAAAATCTGTCTCTTTCTCAGAGTGACAGGTTTTTATGGGGTGATAAGATTACTATTCACTGTCCTGTACCTCCTTTGACTATATTTCGTTTGATCTCCGTTTTGTAACAATAGTTTCCTGCGAATGACGGAACGGGTTGATAGGTTCTAATTATTAAGGCTTATACACATGGGCTAGCGGTGTAAGTATAACCTCTTATAAGTATGTAAAAACGTAAATCACCCAAGAAAATAATTGATCTTTATTTCTTTCGTTACTAGCGAGCACTTTTCCCTAAGCTTATAGTTAATCAGAAAATATTTACCGTGTCAGAGATTTTTTGTAAAAATCTGGAATAACTAAATAACTAACTAAAGGTGATCTTTATTTTTATATAATCCCTAATAATCTCTTAGGAGGAATTCGTATTTCTTATTTGATAAAATTTATATTAATTATTTTTCTGAGAAGATGGAGATTTTCTACACTCCGAATGTCAAGACCGTTCTATTCCCCCTAATCTTTGGCCCGAGACGTGCGTACTACTACCGGACTTGAGATTGTGTTGGTTTCGGTGACGACTCGACATGGAAATGATCGAAATCCATACAAATATTATAAACGGGAAAATGTGTTTGCTTAATAGAAGAATTTAATTCATAGCCAGTTGACGGATAGACATCACTTGGTCGGTATTTTGAATATGTCTACTTTATGTTAACCGTCAACTGGTTTTCTTCGATTTCTTCGATGGCACATTATATACAAATACGAATGTATGCGTGCGAACCATTCAACAGAGCTATTAAGCGCTAACGTGTACAGAACTAATTATTTTACTGAATTTATTAAATTTAGTAAAAATTTTGTCAAAAACGTTCAAAAACATTTAAAAACCCTCCATAAAATATATACCATTGACAACTCTTACCGCTTCCGTTTGTAACGAAGCTCTACCGCTAAGGAAATTTCTGCTCAACCTTTCCGGAAATTATTAAGAAAAGGTTTTGCTCGAGCATTATATATTTACGCCTAAAAGGCTGTAAAAAGAGAAATGTAAGATAGAGTGCCCTTTTAATACGGAATTGAGGTAAAGTGGGTGTCCACGTAAGTACTTTCATAATGTGGGTTAATATTAACACTCAGCTTAGGACTCTAACACACGGTGACTATTCGAAAAAAAAAAAAACTCTTACACCGGTTTTGGTGATGGATGGTTTCATAGAAACCAGAGCGCAGTACACAGGGTTACTCTCTCTTCCTTTACTATCATAATTCATAACCCAGTGGGACGGATGACCGACACGACTGGCGAGAGATCAGGCGCAGGACCGACTTTTTACATGCCCATCC
>JAOTAV010090945.1:0-11485 GCA_026546445.1 Cyclargus thomasi | reverse complement strand
TCCAGCCAGTCAGCAGTCACGTGACACTAAATACGTGAAGTTTGACGTTCCCTAATGTCACCAACATATTTAAAATCGATTCATAGACAACCAAACTAGTAGTATTAATTCAGTTATTATTCTAATAAGACGTTGTAATACAAAAAAAGGACAAGGCAACTGTTGGTCGTATATAGAATTGTCTGGAACCATGCAGGTTTGTAATGGTCATAATAGCCCCCCTGTACTAAGTTTTGTTGTTTTACCTAATATACATAACGTACTAGGTTTCAACGATGCTCGAGTTTAAAAATATCACTCTTACCTCCCCGGACTATAAAGTTTGTGCCAAAAAGCACCGTTTGAACTTGGGCTCTTTTAAAGCCTCTTAAACGAAGCAGTCATAGGTAGTCCTTCACTGTTAAATGGGCTGGACAAAAGAATGGCGAGTAAAGTAAACATGTTGTGGTCGTGTGTGGTAACATTTACGCGATCGTAAATTCTCCGTCGGCTTACATACCTTTACGAAAGTATCGCTTTTTCGCTTTTTACGACATTGCCGTAAATTTTAATTCAATACCTGTAACCCATATCTTTCGATATGTCTCGATGTCTCTTTTATGTATGTAAATGTTTCGATATATTCTGACGTTACGATCATGAGTTCTTCAATACCGAAATAATATGCAAAGCTATGATGCCCGCAACTTCGTTGCGTCAAAATTCATTTATTAGCGGGAGCTCTACATTTTCTGGGATAAAGTATCCTATGTCCCTTCTCGGGACTCAAAGAAACTCAGAAAATCGGTTCAACGGTTTTGGCGTCCAGAGGTTATAAACAAACAGACAGACGGACTTTCACAATTATAGTAATAGTAATTAGTACATTGTAATAATATGGAAGTGTTAGTCGTCTTCGTCTAGTCCATTTTCGATCGAAGCACTAGTCTAGTTGTAATGAAAATTGAAATACGGTATACAGATACTTTAGGGGGCTTTTTCACCGCTTCCTGATAGGTGTCGGCTAGGTTATCCACAACTTTTTAAGCGGAGAGTAAGACACAGGGCCTGAATCTCTTTAAAAGACTAATATCTGGCAAAATTATTATTTGCGTGAAGCGATTTCAATGCATCGAAGTTGCAACATCTAAATTACATTTCGTCATAATTTAGCAAAATTTTGTTTCTAATTGAATAAAAAATTGACGGATCTTCGAGTTTAATATATTCTGAGTCTATATTATTATGTTAATACTAAGTATTTCCAAACCCAGGATGTAAAAATGCAATGCAATTTTATGTAACTCGCTTCGAAGCCGTCAACTTGTGCTTGTTTCGTAATTTAATAAAAAAAAATATATACTCGTACCAGCAGGGTTTTTTTTAATTTTTTTTTTCCTATATTTCTATATTCAAATGATTTCTAATAAAATTCTAATAGGTACCTCGAAATTGGCTTTTCTCGCGATACACACATTGGGCTATTCGCTGGGTGCGTGTCAAAATGCTGCGGACAAAACGCAGTTATTTGGGATATCAAATAGTCATTTAAAAAAGTGACAAATTGCTTGCCGCCGGCCGGCGGGTTTTCTTTTTTTTCACCGTGCGCGCTATTCGCACTTACACTGCACCAAGCGATGACTGCACCTCATGTACAGGAATGTAAATCTTTTGTTAAGTCATAGTGCATTGCTGTATATCCAACAGATCGACCTGGTAAATTCGATCTTATTCGGTTATGTATCATATTCTGCCGTACAAGAGTGCCTTATAAGTGTGAGCGAAATATTACTCGAAGTTTTTAGATCTGGAACAATAGAAAGTGATGATTTGTACGCGACATACGGAGTTGATAGATATTATCATATCACACACGAAGACGTCAAGAGTTCAGGAACTACGGCCTGGGTTCCGTAATATGATTAAATTTTTAAAGGTTTGATCACATTGGAGTTACTAAAAGCAGTAGAAGTTGATAAATAAAGGTCCCAAGACAGCTTTGGCATATTCGTGTTCGGATACAGCTGCTGATTTTGAAAAAAAAAGCCGAGAAGTGAATGTTATTTATGGCCCCTTAGGTTGTTTCACCACCTCCTTATAATTATCGGATATGTTATCCACCATTTTTTTAAAGGTTCTCCTAACTTTATCTATCAGATAAGTTGTTTATAGCCTACACGGCACTTATTAGGAAGTGGTGACCGGTTTAAAAGGCGATTATTACTAATGGCCTTTTAAGTGAAATGAGTAAATACTTTTAAGTGAAATGAGTAAATAATTCCAGAAAAGGACAGGGAACCTTGATTAGTTAAACACTGTTAAAATATTTTTATAAATAAGGGAGTTATAGTTTAGCCGTGTCCTTAAAATTAAGTTGCTATGTAGGTAGCACACCGCGCACGGTAGCAAAAAATGCAACACTTGGCGGCCGAGGACAAACAAATTCTCGCTATTTTAACTTTACAATGATTGGACAGGCTGCCGTTGAGATCACATTTAGTCCACCGTGATTTGACCAGCGAATACACGAGTGACATATTGAGCATTATTTTGATACTGCATAATTTGTACTCTATAAAACTTATATTGTATAGACGTCGACTAGTTACCTGTTTCAGTTAGTAATGTTACTCACGCCTTACTCACGCCAGGAGTATTATGCATCTTATAGGATGGGTGAAAGTACGAAGATGCTTCGTATACAAACTTAGATTTCTAAGTCTAGATTTCTATTGATGGCCTAAACGTGACATAAATAATTACGTAACACGCTTAACGAAACTAGGATAAGCACTAGATAAATATCCACTAATGTTTGTATTGACTAAGTTTTGCAAGTGACTACGCTCGACTCGTGTAAGCTTTTAGGGTTTTTTTTAGAACTAGTTTTGTACGTTGGTTTGCTACTCAGCATATAGTACGGGCGTAGCTTTCTTAAGGCGGGGGGGGGGGCCTAATGTTAAAAAAGTGACCAAGTTCGAGGTGAACCCATGAAGAGTTCCGCAGCAGTGTTAGTTAAGGAGCAAACGAGCAAACAGGTTACCTGATAGAAAGCAATTACCATCACCCATAGGCAGTCGCAACATCAGAAAAGTGTTTATATACAGAGAGATAGCAATAGGGGGAGGGGACCCCCCCTCGTCCCTTATATACGCCCATGTAAAAAGCGCTATCTTAAACACATGTTGTAATACAACCAAACAAACAAACACACACACACACTCACAAATCAAAAAATAGATGATACTAATTATTATCATCTATTTTTCAGTTTGTGAGTGTGTGTATAAAATTTAGTGTGGAGTTATACAAGGCAACTTTTTACTTGGAGAGACTAATTTACTCTAATTTTCCCCTTTAAGCCACGGGTCCACGGGTAGGGTAGCACCGTGGCACACAGCTAGTTTATAACAATCAAATCCCATCTTTAATATTTGTACATATACTCATATTTTTATTTCAGTTTGTTTATGAACAAACAAATACAAATGAGGATTGTGTAATGGAATTTTTCGCGGCTAATGTTTTTTTTGCGAGTGAAATTATATTTTTTAATTAAGTTAGTTGGCTGGCTTCATTAATAATACGAAAGAGTTGAATATACTAGACCACTTATGTCATGTTTGGTCTCTAAATCAAGCAATCGTTTATTTTTAATTGAAAATAATTTTATCTTAATTTCTAGGATTCTAGAACAAAGTGATTCAGTATTATACAAATCAAGATATAATTGGAAGAAACAGGTAACTAACATATTAAAAACTCCCGGATTTTTGCGGTAATGGACGGTTTTGGACCCGTAAAATTATTTGAAATTAAATAATTTAGGCTTAATAAAGTGCTTAATACACTATCTAGATAATAAAATATGTAAGTTATAAGATTTGTCAAAATTTTTCGGGAAAAAAATAGTATACATATACTTGGAGTTTGCAAAATGTTAGTTATCCGCTTCTTCCACTCATATCTTCAAATATCATGTCATGTCTATTCAGCCTGGGAACGTGTCTTTTAGCCGACTTAAAAGCAGGCAGGGCCAGTGTTAGCCCTGTGGGCGCTTGGACTAGATTTCTTAGGCGTTCCCTGACTTATTAATTCGAATAATATGTGCGAAAGATATCGGCGGGCGCCCCATTTAACGCAGCTCCCCGGGCAGGCTAGAGAAACATTACAGTCTTACAGAAAACCGGCGTAAAAGCTTTGTTTCGTCGAATTTCGAATGAATAAGTTCACTGTCGGACTTGCTTACCTTCCCAATATCTATAATCTCAATTTAGTCTATACCCTCATACAAATTCACGTGCACCATCTTTGATGTTGCAAGTGTCCATGGACGACGGCCGACGACATTGCTACTTTCAAGCTTGCTTGTTAGCCCCTGAAAAAGACTAACCGGACTCGTGTCGATAGAAGTTCACAAAACGAGCCAAAAAATGTAGCGATGAAAGATTCCTCATTCGTCTTACAATAGTTTAACTTACTATTTAAATTAATAAATTATATCTCAGAAATGTAACTACTGTGGGGAGAGGGGTCTTAAAATCATGAAATTGGTGTAACGTGCTTAATGGATGGCCCCTTTTTACTCGATCTAAACCGCGGTTTAAAGATATAGTACCGTAATAAAATTTAAATTTCAAAATAATTCTCTGTAAAACAGTAGCAAATAAGGAATATAAAAACAATAAACTAAAAATCACAATGGTGAGAATATTAAGCCATAAACGTCTTCTCATCGTCCATAATATGTAAATATGTAGTTTGCCTATCGCGATTGCGATCGGTGTAGATATATTAAGTTTTTATTATATGTATAGATGAACCACGTAACATTATCAGTCATTGTGTTTTATTTATGGCTGTTTTTTTTAGCTCTGCAGCAGTATCTTACAGCTATTCCGATCTCACTGGGGTAAGTTTTATTAGAACTGCGCTAGCCTACTTTTCATAAGCCCACTGGGTTTATGAACTGGCAGCAACTTGCCAGGTTATGATGCTAGCCAATACGATAATTATTTGAAAAAATATTACCGCGCATGCATTAGAACATACCATAGATAACACAGATAAAAAAAATTTGGGTTCTTGCTACATGCAAAAACACCATAGAATTTGAATAATATAGAAGAAGGAGTGACTGACTTAAATTTCCATTACCAAATCATGGATAATCAGTTATCGCAACTTAAATTAGGCACACGGAGTGCCTCTATTTTATTCTAGTTCTATAATATTTTTGACTGAAGAAAACATCTCCATCAATTTATCATTTACTTATATTTATGTTCTATTATTATTTAAAAAGTACTTTCTACGCATCATAGAAAGTTTTCCTTATATTTGATATAAGTAATTTTTTTTATCAGATGGTGGTTGCCGTTTTGGTAATGCCAGTTAATGGCACCCATATATATTTTGGGTAGTGTAAAAGTACTTAGTAAAGACTAAACCTCTTTTCACGTGCACCCCTGTCGATGGTCGGTGTAGTCGTCGAACCGGATAAAGGTACTAGGCATTATGTAATGGACCCAGCTTTGCCGACCGTAAATAGAGAAATCTAAAACCCTAGAAAACTAGATACATTAGAAACCAGATATCAGCAATACCTAGATTCTATACGTTACCGACGCTGATCGAGTCTCGTTTCAGGAAGTATACTGTTCATAACATATTTCCATTATCTACGTATTTTTTCTTACTTCAACAAACTGTTAGATTCAGAATATTTATATTTTGCTTTCTAGTTGTTATAAATAGATAATACAATTCATTACATAATTTCTTATAATAATAAAAAAATGTATTCTCATGGGTACTACAGTTTAAAAAAAACGCAGCTGCGAGATATTGCAAAGTGACGACAAACACACATACAATATGTCCACAAACTCTATTTTTTATAATTGCTATAATTAATTCCACGGAGTAACGAACATCGACGATTACGTACGTCTACATAATCGTATATTTATATATAACAGCCTCTAGGCTGCTGTATATAAAAATATTCTGTAGTATCAGGAAAGTTGATTTACAGCCAGATTGTGGACCATTGTTAAACTCAGTCGATAGATCATGACTTATATGGAATTTACATATTCCGACCAAATGACGTGGGTCCACCAAATGACCATAAACCGTTATTTTCTTGGTTACTTATTCGATTCGGGCTCAGTAAAATATTTATTACCTTCCTTTGTAACTTACCTTTTGACTACCCGGCTGTAGGTTGCCACAAAATTCACCTCTACGCTGATAATCAAGGTCGTATGAGTACCAATTTTTTTTTACCAGCTGAAAGATAGTTAAGCTTTGGATTCTGAGTTCTTATTTAGCTGGCTATACAACCTAAGTGTTATAAAGTAGCTCTAGGTTCTTGTTTGTGTCCTTGGGTATTGGGTGGGTTTAAGACAGGATATTTTGTTATTGAAATAGCTTTTTTATGTCACCTTAGGATCTTAGGCCCAGGTTATTAGAAATACTTGTAAACAGACTGCAAAGTCTCCCATCAAAAGTAATTTACTGTAAAAGTAGCATCACTATAAGCATTTTTTTGTGATTTATATTGGCAAACACATGGTCCTAAGATTATTGGCCAATGGCCAGACAAATTATGGAAATTTTAACTTTTAGCGCTGCTCTTTTCACAGTCGTCCATAAAAGTAATATAAATTCTAAAGTTATGACTTACTTTTATTACACCTTCTAAAGTGCCTTTTAGGAATTGAATCCAAAGGGCCAAGCAACAAGTGTTTCGTCATACTAAGCCAGGTCATGTAATCGCTGGCATCTCGTATGTTTAACTACTAGGTATACAGACCATTAAAACAACATTTCTCTCCAGGCTTCGGTAACCGCTCACAAACACGCTTTGTTGATGGTCTAGATACCATCAAAACAAAAGAAGCGCTAGCGACTTAGAATCATGATTGTTGAGATATGAACGATAAAAGTAATGAAGGAAAAGTCAGTAAATGAATGATGAAGAGATAAAAATAATAGATAAATAGTTGAAGAACTTCAGTAGGACGCATGCCACCTCAGTCCCCCCGTGTCCACGACCGCTGGAGAGCAGTCGAAACGTCAGGAATAATGAAAGTGTTCCGCTACATAATCTATAAGGCCCTTCGCTGCGTTAATCGTGTGCCCGCGACGGGTGCTCACGTGGCGTGCTTGTTTCATGTTCTTATTAGATCAACGCTGCGGGCGGGCTATCCGTCGCGCGGGCGAATTAATACAAGCAGTTAAGTCACCCGTTGCGGGCACACGCTTCACGCCGTGGAAGGGACTATCATAAAGAGATGAAAACAAAAACAAGTGAAATAATTCATCTTTCGTTTATTTTCACTACATTAATATATTTTTATAAAACTTTGTACTATCATATGTTCTTTCCTATCCCTAAATTCGTAATCCATATATAAAGATGTTATATTTTTTGGTCAAGAAAAAAACGTAGTAATAAAAATAGTGAAAAATTTTATCGTCCGACGAACTTAAGAATAATATCACCTATTTGGTTCAGTTATTATCCTTTACAAAACCCTGAAGGTTGGCCTTTGACTACTGAAAAAATATATTTAAAGTCACCCAAGCATAATCTAGAATGAAACTACACCTTTTAAGTTTTTTAGTTTCATAAGACATACAGCGTTATTTTTTTAGTAGAAACAGGCATGACATTCAGATTTCGTTCCTAATACTGCCTACACTAATAGCCTCTTATGATTATAACTTCAACAGTTAAGAGTAAAATCGATCACAAATTGGTGACTAAACAAAAATATTGTTTTGTATCTGTCGTCAACGGTTTAGCAGTTCATGGAACACAACTTTTGGTCTTTAGATTTTCGACTTTAACAGACACACAACATTATAAAAATTCGCTAGCCATTATAATACATTGTATCACTGATATAAAATCGCCTTTGCACTCGTCTTAGATATATTTGCTTGGCAAAAAACCTACCAGCACCAATATATTGTTGAAGATTTTTATTTACAAAAGTAACAAAAAACAATAACTCAAGATATCTTGGGTTTTCTGGTAACAATTAATTAACAAATGACTATTCATTATGCTATATGTACAAATGATTAAACAATTACCTAAGCTTAATCCCATCCGTGGTGTTCGTGGTGATCGTGGTGCTCGTGGTGCTCATGGTGAATTGGTACCCAAACTTTTTGCCAAACAGGTTTCCAGACCTTTTTCCATGCTGGGACCTCAATTGTCTTCCATACTGGTACTTGAATCTGCTTCCATTTGTCGACCCAAATCTTTTTCTGGACTGGCACCCAGACTTCCTTCTTGACCGTCTTCCATACCTGCACCTTCTCGTCGATCCATTCCTGCTTCTTCTCAGTTACCCAGGCCTGTTTCTTTACTGTCTTCCAAACTTGCTTCCACTCTTCTTTCCATTCCAGCTTCTTTTCCGTCACCCACTCCTGCTTGTGTTCCGTTCTCCAGACCTTCTTCCATACAGGCTTCCAGATCAGCTTCTTCCTCCATAAATCGTGGCTGGTGTATTCCCATCCGTGGTGATCTTTACCTAAATATTTTTCTCCGGGAACTCCTTCTTTAACCCACTCAGGAACGAAGTTCTGCTTCCATTCTGGCACTTGGATAGTTTTAGTTACTGGTACCTGAATTTCTTTCCATACTGGTTTCCATACTTTCTTCCAATCTGGAACTTGCACTTCCTTCCACACGGGTACTTGAATTTCCTTCCAGATGGGTTTTTGTACCACTTTCCATGCCGGAACTTGTTCTTCTTTCCATTGCGACACTTGTTCGGTTTTCCACGCTGGTTCCTTTTCTTTTTTCCATTCGGTTTTCCATATTAGTTTCTTTTCTGTTTTCCACACTTTCTTCCAGTCTTCTTTCCATACGAGTTTTTTCTCCCAGACGCCTTCAGGCTCCGAGTGCCAGCCAGGTGATCGTTTATCTCGATTGGTTTCACTTACTGCCGTTTCCGGAACTGGTACGGCTAATGTAGCCGCAACGGCTAGTGCCAATAAGACCTGAAAAAAAAATGCAATTACTATTATGGTACTATAATATTTACATATTTCTAGAGATTCTTTTTTAAATAATGTTTATATTACTACTAATTTGTCTGCTATTTTTACAATAATAACAATGTGGAATATTCACGTTACATAACTGCCTAAGCGAAGCTTAATTAAATCTAACCTCAATAAAAATTATGTAAAAATTTTATTAATGAAGAAGTTATTAATAACATATCTTTGTTAGGTGTTACATAAAGCAAATTAACTTTAGGACGACGATATTGTTTTGATAAAAGTATTGCCTATTGTAGATTTAAACTTTTATTTATTCACTATTTTTTATAAAGCCCTACATAAAGCTTCACAATCCTAATCCTTTGCGAAAAATCGCACGAGATTTAACTCCGAATTTTTTAATTTGAATTTCGAATTTTATGTTCACATTTTTTTTTAAATCCGTAAATACACAAGCACTGCACATCACTACACCCACCGTGATCGCCAGCGTCCTCATTTTGGGAGTTGGTTAACGCTGCGACTGCCGTGGGTTGGCCGCCGCTTGTGTATTTATTCGCGAGCCCCTCTCTACGATCAGGATGGTTCGTGACGACCCGTCGTGACTGAAGGCGGTTCAAAGGTCCATTTCACTTGTTTGCCGACTAAGGATTCGGTTCCTGCATGGATGTAGGGATTTCTCGATGTTGACAATATAAAATTTCAGCTAGTAGCTAAAAGCTCGCGTGCAACACAATTTCGCGTGCGTGGAATTTGAAAATCGCGTTAAAAAATGAAAATTCTTGTGAGCTCTTTTAAAAACATGATGTCTTTCTTAGACTTACTTTTCGTCTTCTTTACTAAGTCTTTGCCAAAAATCAAATTTGTTGGTTGCTTCGGTAGGGTGTGAAAAAAAGGACAAAAAAAACACTATCCCGTTTAATATTAGTTATGGCTTTCAATTGTTCACTTTTAATTGATACTTGAGGATTCTTTTATATTTTCGGATTATTTTCATTATACACATACTTATATTTTTTTGTTAATGATAATAATAACTGGGTCTTAAGACAAGGTTAGCACATTTATTTTGGATGAATTAAACGACGGTAAACGGTATTTTTAGTAACTACATCAATTGTTATACTTACCTATGGTATGAAAGTTTTTTAGTACTAAGTTAACTTTAGTATCTTTATCAAAATGAAGGAATGAAATTCAAGTTACTCTGGAAATATACATTACTTGATGTTTAAATTGCAATGGTTTCTGCAGTCGGGTTTTCTGTTTATACATCTTTATATATATAATTCTGTTGCGAGTGTGTATGTCACTGAAATTCTCTTAAACGATTGGACCGATTTTGATGAAATTTTTTGTTTGTGTTCAAAGGTTTAGATTCATAAAATAGTCTGGACAAGGTCTGCGGGGTCAACTAGTATTATTATAATGTAAAAAAGCAGTAAAATTGGTGTGTCTGTACACTCAATTATTTAACAAATTAACCAATCCTATATAATACAAGGGCTATTGAACAGCAATAGAACACAAATTGCCAAAAAAGTTGCCTGTGTGTACGCGCTAATCTCCAAAACTACTGGACGAATTGTAATAAGTCTGTTTATTTTAATAGATTTCAAGTGTAGGCAACACTTAGGATACTTTTTATGCCGGGAAAATGGACGATCCCGCGAGATATACGATTTTTTTCTTATATCTAGCAACGGAGTTGTGGGCAGTAATTATTTCTTTAAGAAAATATCCAAAACTAGCAACAGCCAACTGTTACCTTGTATCGGTATCGATATTTTAGCTAGTTTTCTATTGGTGAATTTCCACTTTTTCTTATTTTCTTTTAAATTTCTTTATCAAGTTAACTGTCTAGTTAATGCGACCGTGTTGTACATTAAAATTGTTTCAGAAAAATTAGGTTTTCTTAGTGAAATGAAAATTTTCAGATTCTTTGGCGTGTACAATCAAGAAAGCTGAAACAGAGCCAGATTGTGGTTCTAAATAAGTTAGTGAGTATTCTGTCAGTTCAGCCTACAGATCACGACTTACATAGAACTGAAATATCTCGACCAAATTATGTAACTCCGTCAACTGGCTCTCTTTCAATTTCTCCCTTGATACAATTTTTTCTTCATTATTTAATGAATGTCATTTACAATTCCTTCATAGATAGAAATGTAGAGCGTGAACAAGCATCTAATTTAATTTTAAAAATTTAACGAAATAACTGTTATGTATACAGAGTGGAAAGATTTTGTTAAATTAAATAACATACTAACCTTTCACTAAGGTTTGTGAAACTCGTATAAGGTTCGCTTGTTTGTGTTCATTTGGAAAATTACATCAGGTACTCAATTCTTGTTACTGACATTAATTTATATTCCAGGATTTTATTATTTTGATTATTTTAACGATAGTAAAACGCTACAAAATTTTGTATACCTTGACGAAGGTGGAAATGTAATAGCAACAATATTATTTAGTT
>JAOTAV010090934.1:0-11485 GCA_026546445.1 Cyclargus thomasi | reverse complement strand
TAAATAAAATTTATTCTTTAATAGTGCCTGTTTCAGAATTCGGTGAGGCATCAGCCTATTTCCGTACACAATGTTCAAAAATTTGAAGTCGGTACCAGTCAAAAATTTAAATTTAGACAAATCAATAAACCTTAAAATAATGAAGATTGTGTACAGAAATAGGCTGATGCCTCACCGAATTCTGAAACAGGCACAATTATGTATAAGATTTTTTTAAATACTTTTTAGTTTCTTCTTTATTATTTTTGTTTTTTCCTTTGGAAGTCGGTTTTAATTTTTTGTTAAAAATAATAATTTAGTATAAAAAAATAATAGCCTTACTCTACAACTTAATGAGGAGTAGACTCTAAGTCGAACAATAATGATTATAAGCTTTTCTAAATACAATCTCTAGGCTTAGCCCCAACGATTTTTTTGTTCTTAGAACATAAAAATGTTTATTGCATCTAAAATGTATTATAAAAAAACTTTTTAACGTTAGTTATGAGAAGCATCCGCGCCACATTGTTATTATATATAACTTTAATACGCCATCACGTTTACGGCAGATCTAAAAGCGACTTAATTTGGCTGTAAAAGAGATTTTATAGTCGCGGGCATAACGCGGTATGACGGGGAACGTTATATAATAACTAGTATAGAAGTGGTCCGAGCTTTATCGTCCCGTTATATACAGCTGTTATAGATAATAATAATAAGTGTAGTGATGTACATCTTGCAGCTGGATAGATGAGAAGGGATTGAGTAATTAGTGAAATCTGAATATTACGGAAATTTTAAGAATTCTTCTTAAAATTTTCGTAATATTCAAATTTCAATTATCATAGCACCCTATCCCGAGGAACCCTAAATCACGACAAAACGATTGAGCTCTACAAAATATGAAATTCGATCCTTATTATAAGGGATCCATCATAACTGACAGACGGACAATTCTCCCCGACTGTACGCAATGAAATCATTAAATACCCTTGTCGAGGCGACTGTACCTGGGGCCGTACTCCGAAACCGTTTTAAAATTCAAACTAATGAAGAGCGCCACATCTCTCGCATTTCATCACTAACAAACGTGAGATGACGTTGTTAGACTAAGGGCCTGTTTCACCGCTTACTGTTAAAGTTTCTGTTAAGCAGTCCACAACTTTTTTGACAAATTCTCTATACAAAATCTGCCAAGTAAAGTTGTATCTGTCAAATAAATAGACTATCTGTAAGCGGTGAAACCATAGAGTAAGAAAGAGAGAGCCATAATTATGATGTTCAAAGACGAACATCGTGTAATGTTAGGACCGTCTTACCCGGTCATAACATTTTCAGTCTAGCTGCGTACGAGCTCGTATTTTATGTGATAAAAGTATTAATCGAAGTGTTAAGTGAATTTATTATGCAAGAATTTTTTGTGTTTTGTCGTTTTGCTACATAATAAACTATAAATACGACCAAAGAATGCGCCAAACTCATGAAATAAGCATTACATACAGAAGTTTTGAATTAAGTTTTCTGAGCTTTTAAAGAGGTATTTTAGTTTGAAAAACAAATAAGTAATAAATTAATCAGTTCCTTATTCGTGTTATATAAGCCATATATGATAAATATCACCCACCAAGCCAATTATAATTTGAGTACAACATTTCCATTGTTTTCACTTCTTTTCTAGTAATATGCAATAATTAATGGCTGATTCCACTGGCATTTCATTCAGGACAAAAATATTCAAATATTGATCTTAATAAGCATGATATCGCTCGTCCTAATGGATACTATAGCAAAGTCGAAAAGCAAAAAATGGCCACACGCTGACAGGCTAAAGCGGTATCCCTAGTGTAGTTCATCCAAGGGTGAAAAAGGCCCTAAAGATTCTATAATGTTGCGTTTGAGTCATTTTGAGTGTAGAGTTTCTGATTCGTCACATTCTACGTTCGGAATTTGTACTATTTTGACAGGACTTTGAATATAATTTGATTAATTACAAAGAGAAAATATTTTAACAAAAAAATTAAGGCCGCGTGGTAAAGGTTTTATTACTTTGAAAAACAGAATGGTAGGAAAGTAGAACGTTGCAAATGTCGGTCCTTAAATTAGAGCTTGATATAATTATAGGGTGAAACAAAATTATATATAGACTATGGTGTGAAAATAGCGGCGCTGAAAGCGAAATATTTTTTTGGAATTTGTCCATACAAAACTCAATAAATATTTCGCTTTCAGGGACATGAGTTTGCCCATACAAGTATCTACTGCTTTTGTTAAAATCTATTTATAAGCCTCTATGTAATATATAAGTAACCACACATTTTTTTGTGTAAATAATTTAAAACAAAGTGATTCAAGTCTGTTTTTAGATCATAACAGTCTATTAAAGGGCTTTTAGCTTTAATTTATGGAGAATCCACCCCAACAATATTCGCGTGTATATAAATATCAGTTACTGAGCTTTATTAAATTATAATAGGTGTCAGGTCTCTGGTAAATCACAATTCACAGGTGATTTCAATTCAATGTAAACGGAATGTGGTGCGTTTCAATAAATTGAACTATTTTACTGTAGTAAGGTTTTTTAAAGTCTGTATTTCCATAATTATGTTAAGAGCCTGTTTTTTCCATTCAACTTGAAAAAGGGTTATTTTACATCACGATATTAATTAAATTGAAGTTAAAGTTAACTTCAAGTCTAACCTTAGTATATGCAGATAGATTTAAGAAACTCATAATAGCATGTGAACTCAGCATTAAGAATAAAGTCAATATAACTATTTGCATAATTTAATGTCTGTCCTATGGCACGTCGCTACAGGTCAAGTCGACTTAGCAAGGATGTTGTGAAATCGACGTTCAAAGCTCGGCAATAAATTGACAGGATTCCTGCGGCATTATACACAGCTTTTTGAAGCTGAGGATAACTATAAATCGCAATCGGAATGCATATTTTCATAGCAATTTGCAACATAGCTGAGGATCCTTAAGCCGAGGATTGTGTGGAGGTGACTAAGTGGTAGAGACGTAAAGCTAAATTCTGTTGAATTAGGCTTTGATGTTAATCTTATAGAGATAAAGATTGTTCAAAAGTTTTGATTTTTTATCAAATAATATTAAATATTCAGGAATATAATAACGAAAATACTTTTTTGAACCCAGCACATTCGAGCTTATGCTTGTGCTCTATCATAAAATATTATGAGTCCAACGCCACCTATCGAGCTGAAATGACATTAATTTTGTTTGCCCAACATGGAGGTTTTATTAACCGTAAAAGCGATTTTCACGAGGATTTTATTTTTTTCAATAAAGTGTTTATTGGTATTCTGGTTTATTACCCAGATAGCACACTTTATAGGCTTCTACTTCTGTTTATTTAGACATAAACGTTATGAGGACGGTTTTGGCACACTTACACGTTATAACATAGTTATCTAATTGCCTTTTCCAGAATATCTTTTTACGTTAAAAGTGTTCATATTTTATAATTTACAAAAAAAAACTGACCGGCAAACTCGGCAAGCAAAATTAGGACAAACACAATAGCCAGTGAGCAGGGAGTCTAATGCAGGTTAGTGAACTACTCTCACATCAAGTTGATAATTTCATGCGGCGTAGAAAAAGAGCGCATATTTTTACGTTGTTAGAATCTTTCCTCTCGAGTATTTCCACCCCATCATTAGAACAACGTTAGTCCATTAATGACGTAGACGAGTAGAGCGACAGCCCCATTGAGTTACGTTGTTAATTTTTTTCTCATTAAAATAAATATGTTTTACTTGTATCACGTGAAATATTAAATAATATAGCATTATAATAATTTAATCGATGATTATCTTAATTCTTTGATGACGCCTTTCGTGTATTTAAGAAAATAGAGCCGCTTCTAAGCTCTATCTAGATTCTAGACACGTCTTCTATCCAGTCAGTGTAAGTGGCTGAATAGAAGTGTCGCGTGGCTAGCAGCCACAAGCGATATTTTTATTTGTCTTGTATTTATAATCAGTGGAAATGTACTTGTAAATTAAAAAATAAACGTCCCTGACAAACTTGCAGCCGACAGTTATATAAAAGGATTATATATGTAGACTCATTTCAACGTTCGCGCTGTTGTCGAAACGATTCTGTACAGACGCACAGACGTAGTTACAGTGCTGGGGTCGTAGGTGAGGGTTATGTTTGCATCAATATTCATTGCCTGTTCAGTTTAGTGATCGGGTAATGGTCGGGGGTGCAGGCCACACACCTGTGACTCACCGCTCGCTGCTCACGTCATGACGAATGAGGATATCGCACTCCGAATTGCGATATATTGCGGTTGCATTGAAAACACTGGAAAGAGTTGCCAATCGGCTTCTGAGAAAAACAAATTGTATTATAGCTTGACCACAAGAGCTATACCGCGCTTTGGGTATGAGCGCGGCGTGGCGGGGGAGGGTTTCCACTTACCGTGGTTACCGGTCATGCTACTTGGCTGCTAGTTGGCCCTCAACGCTGACGGCGGTAGTATTCTTACCCGTCTCCCGCCCCGTCCCACGTTCCTAGGCGCGGTGCAGAGGTTGTGGTCAAGTTATACATTCTTTGGATACGGATACTGTGTTCCCAAAGCTTCATAAAGTGTAAATGTGTAATGTTGCTACTGTGAACTATGCAGTTCGTATAGCGCTATTATGCACTTGGCGTTATAGATTTAAACCTAATATCCTACAGCATCCTTTTGAAACAGATAATAAGGAAATGCGCACACCAGGCTTATAACGGCGCGCGGCGTAGGTAAGGTAAGGCAATTTCACGCATCGCGGCTACATAAAAGACTCCTTCGTCGTATTCTAGTCGCACGGTTGTGAAGGGCCGAACTGGCCGAGGAGCCCGCACACGGCTTGATTGAAATTTTTTATTAAAATTTTTAATAATAGCCTTTTTATGAACGGCAGCGGCGTATCTAAGGTGTCGTCTTTTTTTCATATTTGGGGCATAAATAGTTTTTGAGTTGGAACTTGGATTTTGGAATAGATATTTCACTAAAAGAATTCTTGTATACATTATTGTATAATTTGTACTTTTTAACTAGTTTTGGTAGGTTAACGTATTTAAAATATTAATCACACTAAAGTACGTCAATCATCGATCTTAAAATGTTAGAACATTATTATAGGTTTTAGTATAGTTATAAATAGATAGATACCAAAATATAGTAAGTTTTAAGGCTTGAATTTTTTCCTGTAATGTGTATTTTCATTACTTTTCTAAGCTGGTGTCCTGATTTCTAATACTATTATTATTTAAGTGTCAGCATACCAGGTACATAGAATATTTCCATTTTGACATAAATCGCATTGAAGCTTTATAACTGCAGTAATAACTAATAACACATTCCAATCACAAATTGTGATTTGTAATATTCAGTGTACAGCTTCCAAGTTTCAATAGATTTATATTCGATGGTTTTATTCCTGTACAGGTGTATAGTATGAGTGGTGTCAGGTTAGAATTGTTAACATCATTCTGTTTATAGCTCAATTCGCGGTATGGTGAGAAATCTTTTATATACCTGTAAAGCAGCTTTGATCTTTACTGTCTTTGAAATAAGGGATTAAATTGAACTTAAAATGGCTGGTTGCTTATAAAAGTAACAGTTTTTTTATGAAAATCGAGCTGTACTAAGATTATAACTTTGACTTTGTGAGCTCTAGAGATATATATCTCATACATTGAGGCAAAGCTGTTTAATTATAGTAATAGCTGTTGATAGAACAGTAAAAGATAATATCTGATTAATTCTCTATTTTAATATTTTTATTCAAATAAGTGTATCAATAAAGGCGTTAGTTTACGAAAACGCAGTTTTATCGTAGCGAATCTCTATGTTTATTGTCTACACATCACTAAGCACTGCAAACGATATTTTTTTACCGAAAACTTTCAGTTTATACTATTTTGTAAATCTTTAGAATTTGAGTTGGGAATTTGAAACATTGAAAGATTGCGGATCTAATTAGGTTGGTCGAGTTCTGTCAAATCCAGCCAACATATCATGACTTAAATGGAATTGACAAATGACGTCCGTCAACTGGCTCTGTTTCAATTTTCCACATTGTACTTTTGTGTATATTTCAGCTCATAATACTTCTTAGCTTAGGCATTTTGAGAGGACGCCATGATTTTATAATTATGTTAAAACCCAAAGATGATCTGACACATCAAGAGACTGGTCTTATGGCTAAAAACGCTGTCAACTCCCCTCTCCAACCTTGCGTTAACTTAATATTGTAACAGATAGTATATGTATAATTCCGACAAATTCCTGTTATTAGTAGGGGAGCCCAAGAGGGGAATTTTGGATTTACTCGAGCCCGCCAGATTAAACTAGTGTAAGCTTTCTACATGTCTCTGGTTATCATGGTATAAAAATCTTAGTTAGTTTGGTTTATAGGGGTTATTAAAAATACGACAAAGAACACTTCCATATAAAGCACTGATGATTTAAATGCAAGTAAGCCAGTAATAACATAGAACAATAAAGCCTCATATTTTAGTAACCAAGTTTCACAGATATTTTGTGACACATTCAACTAAGTGCTTTAGACTTATCCGCTATCTAAAATTGTCCAATAATGTTCAATGTTAACAATTATTTCAAAACAATTTCTTTTTTATAACCTTTAAATCGATGTAGCGTCTTATCGTACCGCAAAAAAATGCTCTTTTTATTTTTTTTAACGTTTTACCTAATCTACAAAACGTACTAGGTCTCCACGACGCTCGAGTTACTACAAAATAGCGCTCTCACCTCCCAGGCTATTATCGTGACGGTCCCACGCGTGAGTCAATATTACAAGAAAATGTTGACGAACCTCAAAGACCCCGCGACAGTGTTAACTCAACATTGTTTAATAGTATTTAAAACGGTTTTCTCGTTAACAGTATTTATTAGTCAATAATTAATTTTAACAAATTAGCTATTGATATTTAGTAATAATAAGTGTATTTAATACCTCTAGCAAGCTAGCAACTTAGTCCTGTCCAGTATAAATTCAAACAAAGTGTGTTGAGGAAATATTACTTCTAATACTTGTCTAATTAGCTACTTGTTCCGTTGTTTATGTTATTTATATAACTCATTAAAATGCCTTAAAGATGTTTTTTGAAGACTTTAGAAATTCACCTCCAACACAATAATAGCTTGAGGCACGCACTATTGTTTACGATCACTCTTCTAATTACAAGAATTTTAATTAAAATTATATTCAACACAAGCGAATACGCTTAACGACATACCTACGGGGTTTTTTCCCATTGAAATACTTTAACAAAGGAGTTGGCGAGCACAACTCTACAATCAAAATACTATTTAATATTTATAACTATCCGACTAAACTTCTTCTCAAGTCGTAGTTATCGTATGTTGTGTCACGCAATAGTATGTTAGCACTTAACGAATAATTCTGAGTGCAGGGTTGACGTTATAAGGCAATATGTCATATGTAGAGTTAACTCTGTGTTCAGCGCGCCGAGGTCCGGGGCCGGCCGAGCGAGGATATAACAAATGCCCCCCATTGTGACGTTCAACAGCCGTTGAGACGTCCCCGCTGCCGGGTGCCGGACACAAACTACGTGATTCTTCATCTTCATCCCCATGCAACGGAATAAATGGTTAAACATTTTTAAAATCGCTTCCACTCGAAGATTTCTCTAGCATTACCCCTGCCGCCACTCGTTCGGATAGTTTTCGCAAAACTAAGATTAGGCTTTGTTTTAGATGACCTAGATCGTGTTTTCCGGCGCGAGACAGTTCCTGACGGAGGCGCGCTCCGGCCCCCGTGATCGTCGCGGCCCCCTCCCCCGTCGGTCCCGGGGGCCGCAGCCTGCACGTGCGGCACTCAAGGTCTCGCAACCCTCTCCGCGTCCTCACGGTTGCAATTAAAACGGAAACCCGAGTGGCGCGGTCGTATGCAGGTTAAGCGAGACAAAAAGAGATGGCACGCCTCATTTGCCCGAGCGCTTTTTATTTCCGCGCGCTCTCGAGGGAGGTCGTCGGCCAATCAACGTACCGAGGCGCGCCCGCTCCCATTGGCCGGTCTGAAAGGAGAATTTTTTCAACAAAAGCGGAGGGTAGGTAATAGCGAGTTTTGTTTTCTTCGAGTGGCGTTTCTCAGTGGAGTGTCGGAGTCGGGAGCCGGGACGCGGCGGCGGGTCGCGGCGCGCGCGGCGGTCTCCTCGCTAATTACCGACCTTACGTGCCATTGTGGATTGTTACGAGGGTGCTCCTTCTAAGCTCTCTTCGTTTCAATTGTCAGATGATGATGTTTAACATTGTTATTTATTATACGACTCCCGGTGCCGAGTACGCTGGATGCGGAGCAGCAAATTAGCCGTGTTTACCCGCCAACTAGCGCCAATTACACCGGCTACGATGCTCGTCGAGGACCTCGTTTTCATTATTTAGAACAAGATATTGTACCTGTTGATGTATTTCCTTGTTAGCTCTTACGTCTAAAGCTTGCAGTGCCATCGACGAGAACAGAAACATAGAGCGTGATATGGAATTTAAAAAGAAACGTATAGAAAGAATAACATCAAAATAGCCTATTGAGGAAGTCTAAGGGAAGCTCGGAGCTAACTGTTGTTTACTAGTATGTGTGTTCTGGTACAAACTTTCAATAAACTCTCCCGGTATTGTATTTTGTAATAAGCAAAAAAGCTCGCTTAGCTCTTAATTTTCAACTCGCTTACGCGTTGTAGGCCACGCTAACGTAAAAAGTTTTCATTTGTTGCGGCTCCAATTATGTTGTAAAGCTTTAGAAGTTTCATGAGCTTTACAAAACTAAAAGCTGCGTTATAGTTTCGTGCAACTTCTGTTAAGTAAAAATATAATGAATGATAAAGTTGCTTTTTCTGAATTCTCTTGATCATATACATACCTATGTAATATACGGTTTTTGTGTCGACCTCAAAGTTTCGAGTCCATAAGATACTAAGTGGGCATTTTTAATCAATAAAGTAAGGTAGGAAGGTATACATGTACTCATGTAAGGTCCAGCGGGGTTAGCATAGTGTATCCTTTCTTATAACCTAGCAAGGCGTTACTCCTCGACTCAAGTTTTAATGTCGACAACAGACCCCAAACTCCCTTCATACCAACGGTAATAGTACCAAAGATTCGAAAAGTCGCCATGCTTTACTAAACACTTTCGATGACGGAAGAAATCGAGAGAGAATTGACACGTCTGCTTATTTAGCCACTAATTTTGTATTAAAAAAAATAATTAAAATGTCTTCTTTTGTTTCAGGAACCTCGCGGCCCCGGTGCGGCCGAACCCCAACAGCTCAACTACGGAGGTATTCGCCCTGCACAAGGCCGACTGCCTGCGGCTGGACTACCTCGCCGAGAGACAGAAACAGCTGTGCATGCTGTCCGACAAGATGGTGCAGGTAGATTTCAAAAAATTATATTATCTGCTCGAAGTTAACAACAAAATTGAGGACACCAGAAGCGGAATATTTCCTACTGGCTACATTTTTTTTCCATACCCCTGACTTCGTAGCTAAACTTTGACTACGAACTCAGGGGTCTTAAAAGGATTATTGACGTCGGGACATTCTGGACTTGACGATGGCCTAAATTCCAGACCGATCATTTCATATCTTTATTACAATTATTATTGAAGTAATTATGCACTTTCTGAATCGGCGCAAAGTATTTAGAAAGTTTCTTACTTTCTAAATTATTTGCACCAATTTAAAACCGAAGCTTGAATAAGGGTTTATCACTTACAAGTCGGATATCGCTTAGCCGTTTTTCCCGGAAAGCGAGTTATATCAGTCAACGTCCTATAAATGTTGAGTGTTAACTCGAGCGGCCAACATTATCTCGTACAGTTATACCACAATGCGCCACTATAACACGAATACCGCCTCAGCCGAGCCGTACACAGAACCTATAAATTTATATTACCCTATCTGCATCTCGGACGTTACAGGAGTCGTTCGGCCGGACTCGTAATGCTAAATGAGTGGTTCACATTTATACGGCTTTATCTCGCAGCTATTTTATTAAGTTGTAACGATAAGAGCCATTCCATAGCGCGCGCGAGTTCAAATGGATCGCAAAACTGAGACAGGAACCGCGTATGCATATTAGAATATTTTATTCATTCAGAGCGTCCGCAGCCTAATGGGTAAAACCTAGTCGGTTCGCACTCGAGAGGGTGCAGGTTCGAATCCCGGTGGAGTCTTCTACCAATAAGATATTTTCCGATCACATAATACGGATGCTCATTGGCGTGGGAGAGCCATGCTTCGGCACGAATGGGCCGGCTCGACCAGAGTGATGCCACGGCCCCACAGAAAATTGGCGTGAAACGGCATTGTGCTGTGTTTCGTTCAGTAAGTAAGTTTAACGGTGGCCCAACTTCCTTTTACCTTATTCCCATCCCCTATTCCCTATCCCCATTCCCTATTTCCTCATAAAGGCCGGCAGCGCACGTGCGACCCTTCGGATGTTACAAGTGTCCATGGGCGACGGCAGTTGCTTTCCATCAGGTAATCCGTCTGCTCGCTTGACCCCTAAATGTCGTTTAAAAAAAATAATATTTTTTTATTACTTTAAACGCTTTTAAAAACTTTTTTAAAGGTCCAATGAATATTATCCTATCCTAAGGCTACCACTAACTAATCTACGTATTTACGGGTCTCCACGAAAACGTGGTAACTAGAATAAAGCAATCAATGTGCAAAACCGCGTAATATGTACATAATATCAAAATTTGCAGGTGCTGCAGACGGGGGCTCAGCAGGCGATCGAGGAGTGTCAGTTCCAGTTCCGCAACAGCCGCTGGAACTGCAGCACTGTAGAGAACTCTACAGACATATTCGGCGGGGTTCTCAGTTTCAGTAAGTTTTACAGAATCAGATTTTTTTAACAATATTTAAGATTTTCTGATTCAATATATAAGATCTTTATTTAAATAAATCAATCGTTATTAAAAACGATGTAGTCAAATCAGTTTTTTGATCAAATTGAAAACAACAAAGCCTTTGAAGTAGTCAGTGAGAAAGAGAATCCGATATTCAAAGTTAATACCAAATTACGTTTACATTTGCATACAAAGTTAATACTAAATTACGTTTTGAGAGAAAGAGATGGATAGAAAACTTAACTCGCTAAAATCTTACTTATTTGTGAACAGAATTCAGAGAGTTTTTTTCATTCTGTATATCTTTTAGCCCACTATTATAACAATTTGCATTCAATAAAATTTTATTTCACACGTATCTTCTCTATTCGGACGCCCATCAGATATGCATGCAAAAAACCTATCAGCGGATAAATTATCAGCGGGATCTACAATAATACAAAGTGCGTTTCGGCAGGACGTCCGATTTTTTTTTCATAAAAAATTAGATAATTATTTTATTTTAATTAGTGTCACGTGACTGCTGACTTGCTAGAATATTTTAATGTAGAAAATAACCCGCCACAAACAATAATTTATTATTGTTTGTGGCG
>JAOTAV010090923.1:0-11485 GCA_026546445.1 Cyclargus thomasi | reverse complement strand
TATTAAATATGTGTATTATATAATAAAAATCTTAAATATGTGTATAGTATAAAAATATTAAATATATTTCCGTTGTCACACAAGTCCCTCGGGTACTTACCACGGGGCCAGACTGACGTGGTGTGAAGCGTCCATAGATATTATTATTATAGATATTATTATAATAGGGCACATATGCATACCCATTACCCGACCGTGCCTGTCGGATATTTATGACATATGCAATGTATGTGTAATGTCCAAAGATCGCCAGATTCTGGAGTGCAAAATGCCAAATGTTCAGTTTCAGGAGTCAGGAGTCAGAATAAAAAGATTTAATTGTTAAAAAAAAAAGATATTTAGGTTGCAGGTTACAAAAATATATATTTACTGCTTGTAGAAAAAAATTAAGTTGTTGCGTTGCACACAGAATGTGTTTTCAGTGACAGGGTCAATTTAACATCTCATATGTAAACGAATTTAAAATGGACCACACATCTTACCTCAAATATGATAACTTAATATTTCGTAAACGTGTTTGCGGCTTAAGGGCTCCTTGTACCGAAACTTGGACCGACGTAGGAAAGATGGCCGCAGAGAGTCGCGTCGTTCGCCCTTTTTGTAGGTATTTAGGAATTATCATTTGAAAAATAACACTAAATTATGAATTTATGCGAGTTCCACTAGATAAATACTTAAACTAAAGATTGGTATTAAAATTAGGTTTATTAGCTAAATATTTTGGCTGTAAATTTGAAAATGTTTTTTTTAAAAAAGAGGCAACTTTGGATTTTTCAACTATCGAGCCAAGTTAATCTGATTGTGTTTCTATTAGTAAATTTTACTTGGATATATCCTCGACTACCACTTTTTTTTTAATATTACGTCAATTTGTAACTGATTCGTATTGATTTCAGAAACGGCATTAAACGTATAAGGCGCCCTTTAGACCGGTTGACATGATTTTAAATGACAAAACCGCTTTGTAATTGATATAGTACCATCCATCGCTTAAGCTTAACGTACTTTATGTTGATTGCGTTCACAATCAAATAGTTAGTAATTGAAATTTATTTCTTTGTGTGCGTATAAACGGGCCTTATTTAAGATGATGCATGCCGTCTTCAGGCCCGATTATACGCACACAAAAAGAAGAATTTCGGTACAGATAAACAAGCGCATATAATGAACATTATTTCCAACAACAACGCTTACAAGCTTAATCAAGTATAAACACAGGAAATCTTTGAACGTTTCTTGTTGGCTACTCTGATATCGCACGTACAACAATTAAGTGAGTGAATTAATACTGACACATTAATTGGTCGTTAATAACAACAAAACTGAGTCCGTCCGTGGATTGAAATGTGGATTACCACATTTCAGACTTATTAAAGTATCGAGTGCCGGTGTAATTTTAATACCAACACGCGTGCCTGATTGGGATTTTCGTGTAATTCACATTTCAACCTGACGAGGCGAGACGATGTTATTTTTTAGATCCATACAAAAATGAACTTTACTCAGTATGCAACAAAATACAAATTTAGTTTTCCGTGCAATCGCCTAAAGTGCTAAATTATAACGTACACTTTTCCTGACATTACAACGTCTTCTTGAAACACTTTGGAATCTGCAACTCAGAAGGCGGCCATAACGAAATCTATGCTATGGTTGATGACTCGCGGCTAACTTCACGTGGTAATGTGACCAATCCTAAGAGGTTGTGTGCGAGCGAGAGGGGAGATAAGACGAGTGAGATGGGCTTTCGCGGTGCTGAACGCTCGCGTGAGCCTGCGTACGCAGTACGCACGCTGCGTGCAGATATTCGCAACATTTTCTCATTAAATTATAATTGCACGATTTGGTTTTTCATGATTTTCAGTACATGTTTGTGGTACACTTAACGGAAAAACTATAATAGCTATAGTCTTGGGCCTTAGCATAGTCACTTGTGTATATGTCTAGATGAAAGTTTGAAAATGAAATATTAATAATATTAATAAGCTAAAATTTAAATTGCCCGTGACTTCGTCCGCGTGGTAACTTTCCCCTTTAAATTTTTTCCCGATTTTTTTTGATGTAGCCTCACGGAACCCGACACCATTCCAAAAAATGGAAATCTGTTCGTGCGTTCTGGAGTTATATTATGGTCAGGAAGGAAACCCCGAGTTATTTTTATAATAGATATGTAACAGTCACAGATACTTTGGAAAAGTCAATGCATTTTAAAAATCTCGCGAGCTCTCATAAATATACTCTTTTTGCTAGTATTTTTTGTTGATTGATTGATGAGAGAACAAACATCAAACAAATTTTCATTAGCGGCGTATCGGTAGTAAAATTTTGAGGTTCATGTTACGTTCACGATAGATAAAATTTATAATATTTTTTATTGTTCACGATAGATAAAATTCGTTAGACGGAAAAGACTATACTTACTATGTAGTGTAGAAAGATAAGTAACCCCTCGAGTCTCCACACAAGATTGTTCTGTCAGCACTTCCAATGTGCAAACTCGTATGTAATCGTACCTAGATATCTATACAAATAATATAAAACTGAACAGTTTGTTTGTTTGTCTGAACTCGCTAATCCCAGGAATTATAGGTTGGAAAGGAAAAAATATTTTTGTGTTGGTTAGTTTATTGATTTGACGACCTCTGTGGCGCAGTGGTTGAGCCCGCGACCCCCGGCGTGAGCCGCGGGTTTTCGCGGGTTTGAATCCAGCCGGCGGAACAAAAAGTTTTTCAATGTTCTTGGGTCATGGATGTGTATTATATAATAAAAATCTTAAATATGTGTATAGTATAAAAGTATTAAATATATTTCTGTTGTCTGGTACCTGTAACACAAGTTCTTCGGGTACTTAGCACGGGACCAGATTGACGTGGTGTGAAGGCATATAAAGGCAAGAGGAGCCGAGCAGTAATCAAAAAATGTTGTAAAATAGTAAATGATTTATAAAGTTTCACGCGGACGTAGTCGCGAGTCATAGCTAGTGCTGTATAATTTTCATTTAAAGAACTATTCATATCCTTGCGCAAATGACAATAAACGTGACAAGAAAACGCCCCTATATCTTATCGCACCACTGATTTAGTACGTCTGTTACAATGTGATCTATAGATAGGCAATAAATACAAGTCATGGCTCTGGATAGAGGCTAATTACGTGGACGATGAATCTGCACAAACCACGGAACAGCTTGTTGCAGAATGTCAGCTTTTAACACTGACACGCGTCAGTTAAAATAGACACGTATCCTATATTCTGTTAATTTATACGTCATATTCGAGTAAACGATGGATGAAGTCAGTTAAGCTGGCCTCACATGTACACTTTACTTCCGCCACCATAGCAAAAAGTGTGCAAATGCATTATTTATATTGAGTTATGATGTTCTTCCTAGCAGATTTCCGCTACTGTTTTATGGCTTAATCATTAAAATAATTTAGATTTTCGTAAGTCTTGTTTTCTCGATTAGCCGTTAAACGGAAACAGTCAAGTGCGCAGGAGAAATATAAGTGCACAAATGTTCGCGCCAACACAGATGCACTCTCTCGTCCCTGCCCCCCCTCCTTGATCCGACGGAACGGAAAGCTGCTACGACCGAAGGGGGACTGGATGCAGCAGATTGGTATGCAATAACATGACCCTGTTACCTTAAGGCCTTACTGCGGTTGGTGACTTGCCACCATCTGTGGACTTTTGTAGACACAATCAAGTCACAAGTCGGGGGGAAACTGAACAACTAGGGAGTTGTTGATCCCGAGCCTCCTCTCCAGGTTTTGCCAACGAGCCGACGTAGTTCCCGGGGTCTGGCGCTAGGAGCCACTGGAGGAGAGTTGTGGATCGTCGACGGCTTATGCGCATTTTGTCACCTTTTCAGGTTAACTGACAAAACCCTACACAGACAGCATACACCCCTTATTGAGTTATATAGTGATTTGGAATCAGCAGAAAAATACAAACACACTTATAATAGTATACGCGACTTTTTTAAATGTTAGGTGTGCTTTTTTTTACAACTTATTTGACAGATTATACAATATACATACTTCATATAAGATAAGGCGAGTATAGCCTATCGGACATCTATCAGGAAGTGGCGAAACAGGTCCTTAATATCGGATAACTAATATTTTACTCTCCTGAATTATGCCAGCTGATATATAAGATAAAATGAGTATTAGTAAGGAAGTTCAAATAAATCTAATTTCACCATGACAGACTTCCCGGTCTAACGAACCGGTGACCCGGGTCACATACACACACACACACTCACAAGTATAAGTACAACATGAATACAAATACATGTCCTGTTACTAATATAATTTACTAGTGTTGCCCGCGGCCTACAGGGTAAATTAAATTATGATTTTTTCGGCAGAAAAAATAGTCAAAACTATTTAGTATTTACGTATATACATATAGCGTACAACAAAGCAAACAGACAGACAAAATATAGTCTATGTATTAATCCTGGATCATAACATGCTGACACTGGCTTGGGACGGACGCATGCTCAAAGTATGGAAAACTCAGCGCCTACAATCTGCACTTACTTCTTGAGTCATCTCGTTTTATTGAGCACTGTACTGCCGTCCTCAAGCTTAAATGTCGTTAATCAACATTTAGTCGTTTTTGACATTTTGATGCCATCATAATCGAAAGAAAAAGCTCTATCGACGTGTATTAGCAAAATTTTTGTAGCTTTTATAGTCATCGAGTTATTAAAATGAATATTGCTCTTATTAAGTACCAAGCCCATAGAAAAACTGGAGCGTTTTTGCTCATAACAGAAAAAGTACTTTTAGTACATAGCGGCATTTTAGCTTGAGGACGGCAGAGTATGATCCTGAATACTTATTTGTGTAACAACCGATCACTAATGTTTACTCAACATCGGCAGGCTTACAATAATATATTGCATTATCTGCACACCAATCCGTTTTCCGCACATCAATCCGTTTTCCGCACATCAATCCGTTTTCCACACATAAATCCGCAGTTACGCTTCTCGCGGCAAAAACATACGCCAACCGAAACATGTTTTATGCAGGGCTGTCCAAACGCAGAAAATTGCGCCAGCAAACACACATACTTCAGCGTAACTGCAAAAGTATCGCTCTAACTCAGCGACGCGAGAGCAGAATATATCAGATAAAACGACAGGCCCATTTCCACCGCAGCCCTATTTCACTATTAGACGTATAAGGCGTTAAACGACCCTACACAATAAATTGCCGTTAAATTATTAAACGGAGATTTATAACGGATTTTATGGAAAAATGTCCTGGTTTAGCTGAGTTTAGCCTAATTGATCCCGTAGTGGGACTACATTTGCTTCCGATGATGGTGTCTTCGACATGGGTACATGTAAGGAGTTAAATATTAGCTCCACCTGATGGATTTCATCCAATTTAATAGAATATGTAGACGTGGAGCTCATTAAGACTACAAGTTCTATTATATGTTTACAAGTTTTTGTATTTTATCTGCTCTCTGAACAGCAGACGATTAAAGATGTTGCCTAAATAGTAAGGGAGCCAGATCAGATTTCTTAGTGGGTTAGAAAAAAAAATGTATTGAAATGTTATCAAATATTTAAATTAAGATAGGGTTATAAAAATACGCCAAAGAACACTTTCATATATATAACTGATGATTTAAATATATGGTAAGCCTGTGATGACATTTCTATGTTGTCACAGGTTTACCTCGTGTTTCCTTAACCAAGCTTCCCAGTTATTTTATGTCACATTCAACTAAATGCTTTAGACTTTGGTTGTGAGCCCAATGACCCTATAACTTTACCCTACAACTGCACTATAGCATGACCACAAGCAATATGCCTTGTCTTGGGTGTGAGCGCGGCGCGGCGGGGGAGGGTTACCATGGTTACATGCCGTGCTACGCTGTCAGTTGGCCGTCAACGCCGACGGCGGTAGTATTCTCACCCGTCCCCTGCTATAACTGCGACGACTTCTGTGGGGCAGTAGCTCAA
Organism: Cyclargus thomasi; assembly: GCA_026546445.1. Lineage (NCBI taxonomy): Eukaryota > Metazoa > Arthropoda > Insecta > Lepidoptera > Lycaenidae > Cyclargus > Cyclargus thomasi. The sequence goes on along the minus strand of JAOTAV010090923.1, from coordinate 5,496 downwards.
CCACTGCCCTACCTTTGGTAGCTCACGCCGGGGTCGCGGGTTCGAATCCAAATCAAAATGTTTTTCAATATTTCTGGGTCATGGGTGTGTATTAAATATATGTTTTATATAATAAAAATGTTAAATATGTGTATAGTCTATTATATAATAATATGTATATACTCAAGTCCTTCGGGTATGTAGCACAGGGCCAGACTGACGTGGTGTGAAGCGTCCATAGATATTATTATTATTATTACTAGGTGTGATTTATACGGCCGGCGTCGTGGCGCTGGTAACAAATGACGTCGATGGCGTGATACAGAACGCTAAAATATTAATTGTCAAACGCATATCGAAACACTGACGCACCGATGTATTATACCTAGATGTTGAAAGTATTTTTTTATGATATTTAGGAGGTAAGCGAGCAGACGGGTTACCTAATGGAAAGCAACTGCCGTCGCCCATGGACACTCGTAAAATCCAAAGATTCGCAAGAACGTTGCCGGCCTTTTTATAAGGGAATACGAAATTAGGGAATGGGAAGGATGGGAAGAAATAGGTCCAGTGTGTGAGATGAAACAGCGCAATGCCGTTTTACACCAGTTTTCTGTGTGCATTAACACTTCTTTCATTTAATTTTATGATTGTGTTTAAGTTTGTTGCGAACATTGCGCCTTGTCAAAAATATAATTAGTGGATTTTAATGAAGTGAGGTATTAAGATATCCATTACTTTAACTTAGCTAAGTAGTTAGATAGAGAATACATTTTATTGTTCCCGTAGGATAATTTTTTTCTACGCGGGCAACGCCGCGGATAAGAGCAAATTGTACATATATCGATCAGGAACGTGTATGTTGAAAAATGTATTTTCCCTAAATGATATTATCCTATGAACTCTATCTATATCTATAAAATTTATTTGTACTTCTCTCTCTCTCTCTTAATTTAAAGGTACATTATAAATTTGGTAGATATTGCTATTAGCAATAAGTTGAAAGAGATACAGATCGTGGATCTAGGCAAGTTGGTCGCGTTTTAAATTCAGCCGACAGATCACGACTTACAAGTCTGTCAACTGACTCTTTAAATTTCCCCCATTATACATGTTTAACGTGAGTTTGTGTTTTGTAAAATTGTTTTTGTTTTGTATTTTTGGTGTGCAATAAGGGTTATTGTATTGCACAAATATATTTTTTTATAAAAATAAGGGGGAAAACAAGCAAACGGGTTACCTGATGAAAAGCAACTACCACCGCCCATAGACACTCGCAACATCAGGGTTGCATGTGTGTTGCCGGCCTTTAAAAGGGAATACGCTCTCTTCTTGAAGGTTTGCAGTTCGCAGCGGTCCGGAAATACTGCTGGTGATAGTTCATTCTAGAGTTTTACTTTATTGTATATGTAAAATATACATTTTTGAATATTCATCTAGTTGTTTTACATCGCAGGGCTGATATAAACGAATGAGCGTTCGACAGATCTGGCTGATAAGTTGTGTATAATATTTCATAGATTTCATACAACCGGTCACGAACCTAACAAATAGATTTAGTCAAATGCACCAAAATATTTCGCATAACTGATATTCGATTCTATTTTTACTAAACGATACTATACAAGTTTATGAATTTGGATTCCTCCAATAAAAGGACATTGACATCAGCGTATTTAACTAATTTGTAATTATAATTTTAAATTCAAAGCCACTGGGTGGAATAGCACTAGGCGTGAAATAAAAAAAATAATTATACTTAATAAAAACTTGTATAACTAACAATACTAACGTAGATTAAGTTGTAGATTATTAATAACACGAAATGTGTTACAGTTTTACTGTAACTACTAGTTTTTATGGGCTAATGTAAGCCTGAAATAAATGTATTTTATTGATTTATTTAATTAGCGAAATAGCACCGTTTTTAAGGGTTTTTAAGGGCTTGCGAGAATTTTTGCCTGCTGTGAGTTGTAATATAAGCATTGCGTTATCCAAAGCATTTTATTTTTTTGAAATAAAATTTTACGGTTGTCTTTACATTTGCTTATTTCAAGTCATAGATAGCGTTAGTAGTACATGTTCTGGAAGTGAGAGATAGAGACAACAATATTATATAGAATTTCAGTGAGTATCAATTTTAAACTAGCTGTCCCATGCCCACATCATTGAGCGGTAGAACTAAGTGTTAGCAGCCCACTCGTATGAAATACGTATGATAAATAGATGCATATATTTTTAAACCGACTTTCAAAAAACGAGGAGGTTATATGTTCGGCTGTGGATATTTTTTTGTATACGAATGTCAATTTTTTTGACAGAGAGTTACCTAATATTGGGTTCGCCCCGTGGTTTGGTAATACAAAATAAATAATGGCATTAAGGACGTACATTACAAAGTACTAAAATAAACTTATCAAATTTGTTGATTGTTTTAGTTGTTAAGTGAGGAATTAACTTACCGAGGTAAGTAGTAGTTAAGTAGCTGGTCGGTTAGTTAGGATCACCGTCATACTGCAGTTAAAGATAACGACGTCGTTTAACTAACACGCTGAACCCCGGTTAAGCTACGGCTACTTAGCCGCGATCTGTTAATAAGTAGAAAATACCCAATTTTCTGTGGCTACTAGCTTTATCCTACGTTTTATGTTGAGTGAACTTTATGCTGTGTATAAGAAATGGCGCTGTATGTGAAAATTTATTTTCCGTTTTCATGCTTTTCTGTTTAAGTTTTTCCTAAATTTTCTTTGATATACGAGTATACCTTTCCAACGAATGCAAAAATATAGAAATAGGTTCATGCGTTCTGGAGATAAATCGTTAGGAAGGAAAACACGATTTTTATACAATAGATAGCTTTTTTGTCCGCGGATTCGCTCGCATGGAATTCGAAAATCGCGTACAAACCACGTACTGGCACCGTTGTAGTGAATGCTATGTATCAGAGATGGAGCTGCATGTGAAAAATTATTTTACATGTTTTCCTGCTTATCTCTCGAACTTTTCTTTGCTATAAACCTCTCGGAGCCGAAGACCTTTCCAACGAATGCAAAACCTTAGGAATCGGTTCGTGCGTTTTGGAGTTATACTGACAGGAAGGAAAACACGACTTATTTTTATATAAAGAAAATAGATGAAAAAAATGAACTATAAATAGATTGTTTATTTATGTGAGTTATTTGTTTGTGTAAAGCTACTTCATTCTTTCATACTAGTATTATAAATGCGAAAGTGTGTCCGTCTGCAGTCAGAATATGTATCAAAATCAAAATCGTTTTATTCAAAATTAGTACTTAAAGTACACTTTCGGAACGTCGAGACTACGGTGCCACCGGTTCGGGAACTAACCCGGCGAGAAGAACCGGCGTAAGGACTCCCACGGGTCCTTTTACCAAAAAGATGGAAAATAAAAATAATATGTCATAAAGCTAATTTAACGAACAAAACATAAGTAATTGTAAGTCAAAAAATATTTATATATTACAATGTAACTTGATTATAAAATAAATAGAAAAAGAAAAAACAAAGTTACATCATGATTGTAAGTCGATACTTCAAATATTATGCAGAAGCAGCCATTCTACTACCTGTCGATAATAAAGTAATTAACTTTATAGTAAGCTTTAGCACATAAACGTTCTTCAACGACTTTTTATCTCTCATCACGTTTACTTACTTTTCATCCCGAAAAATGTATGATTTCCGTGGGATAAACGAATTTGGGCGGATCAAAGTTGCGTACATAGACGGGGTTAGCATAGTGTCTACCTGTCAATATATCAGAGAAAGATATTGACAGTTTCGTTACATGTAAAAATTTCTTATAACCAACCATGGCGTTAATCCTCGACTCAAGTTTCAATGTCGAAAAAACACAAAAACTTCTTTCATATCAACGGTAATGATACCACAGATTCTAATAGTCGCCATGCTTTACTAAACTTTCGATGACGACGGAAGAAATAGAGATAAGAAAGACTTTCTCTTTCCGATAATCATGCTAGGGACGGTATAACACTGTTAGTTTATTCCGAAAAACTGTCAAAACTTCTATACTTTCGTATGTCTACTGATGCTATGCTAGCCCTGCAGCTAGTCGAACATAAAGGCTCACCGTGTGGGGTACGCAGGCGGTCATATAAATGTTAACAAGATATGTTACAGTTATGACTAATATCTGACAGGCTTGCAACAACTTTATTAGTCGAGCAGGGTAAATGTCACGTCGTTGAAACATAAAAGTCCTTACTATTTATTATTTCATTTATTATATTTAATAATATTACGACACATAGATACATTTAAAACATAAGGAACAATTACAAAAAAAGAAAATATTATTAACTGTTTTGAATTAAAAGTGTAGCAATTAAGGTACAATTTTATTCGACAAAGTTGAAAAAGTCAAAGCCATTTACGAAAAACATAAACACATGAAAATTTTCATCTGAAGGTTTACAAACGTGAATCTGACAATTAACAAACGCGAAACTCCCGGTATACAAACGTGCATCTGACAATTTCCAGGCATCAGGCGTATCAAGTTTAGTAAATTAAGATTTTTAGCAATTTTCGCGGAATATTGCTAAAAATCTTAATTCACTAAACTTGAAGCTATAGATTTCCGCAAAGTAACGCCTGTTTCTATTAAATATCAGGCGTATCGCTTTAGAGCGGTCTCACCCAAAATGATTTTAGAATTATTTACTAAAGTGTCAACAACAGGGTCGCTTACCCTGTAGGATGGAATCGTTAAATAAAGGTGAAAAATATTACGGGCTTTATTTTTTGCGGTGCGAGGCGTGAAATTCAATTATATTGTCACTTAGGATTACTCCGGTCAAACGGATTAGCTACAAACTCGCCCGCTGTGCTGTAGGTACTCATCATCATCATGATGGTCTTCACCACGATGATAATCATCTCAGCATATAAAACTTAAAGGTAGGTTAGAATTATATATGACAGTAACATAAGGCTCAACTCACACCGAAAGAGCGGCGAAGCGCGGAGTCCCACGACTTCTCGAGCCGTCGCGGGAATCCGCGCGCCTTCTCGAGCCCACCCGCGATGGCCGATAATAAGTATTATAGTAACGAAAATAAAGTTCAAATTTATATCACACTGAAACTGCGCTTTGCTTCCTTGTCCTTCGCCTCTCTTTCGGTGTGAGTTGAGCCTATTACTAGAGCTTACTTACGTAGCGCTGTCAAAGCTTCGACTTGTATTACCTGAAAAAGATATTTAGTTTAGATGCAAAGTAAATAACTCATTCTTATCTTGTTAAAACATAAAAATGTTACAACTTTGTGAAGTACATAGTTGTACAATAATATTATTTATCTGTGGACCCCAAACTAGGCAAGTCCTATATTATCTTGGTGGTCCTAAATTTGTTTACTGTAATTACATATTTCATTTGAAGAAAGATATCTGCATGTTTATGGGTGAATTTCCCAAACGGCTTTTTTTTTGTCTTCGTTGAAATTGTTATTAAAAAAAGGGAATATTGTTGTA
>JAOTAV010090912.1:0-11486 GCA_026546445.1 Cyclargus thomasi | reverse complement strand
GTATGTCGTCGACTAGACCATTTTTTTGTTTGATCACATTCATCACAGAATCACAAGATTGTGATTAGAGAAAAAAAATTGTCTGTGTGCGAGTTGGGCTCGCCCGCGAAGCGTGCCAGTAGTGAGAAAAAAAATGTGAAAAAAACGGATAGTCGGAGAGACTTTGAAATTCGAAGTATTACGAATAGGGTCTTTTTTTTTAATCGGAAACGAACGGAACCCTAAAAAGACCGTCGATGTACGTTGTTGGTGTTCAATAATCTATCTTTGTTATTTCTATAAGCACATAATAGTTAAGTTCTTGGTGACTGGCGGTGTGTAGTGCATTTTTTGCGCCGATCTCATCTTATACGAACACTAGGAGGTAACTAGGCGAGTCGTATTATTTTCGCTTCAGTACACAGTAACGGTGTTCTTAGCGTTCGCTTTTTTGTGCTCTTTTGTACCATCAATAACATAACCACATATTGGACCTACGTCAAATAAACTTCAGCGGTATTGAGATTTGAGCGTGGCTCTTCACTCGTCACGCATGGGTTCTATTCCCGCGTTGGTGACATGGTTCCAAGTCTAGTTAGGACAGTGCAGGCTGTTCAATTGATTGTCTGACGAGTAAGATGATCGATGCGTCGGATGGGCATGTAAAAAGTCGGTCCTGCGCCTGATCTCTCGCCAGTCGTGTCGGTCATCCGTCCAACTGGACTGAGACCTTGTTATGTGAGAGTAAAAGAAGAGATAATGCGCTTACACTTTGGCACTATATAATAATAATAATCTAATAATAATAATAATAATAATCTATGGACACTTCACACCATGTCAACCTGGCCCCGTGCTAAGTACCCGAGGGACTTGTGTTACAGGTACCAGATAACGGAAATATATTTAATATTTTTTATACTATACACATATTTAAGATTTTTATTATATAATACACATATTTAATATACATTCATGACCCAGGAACGCTGAAAAACTTTTTGTTCCGTCGGTGGGACTCGAACTCGTGACCCCCGGCGTGAGTTACCAAAGCTCAACCACTGCGCCACAGAGGTCGTCAAAGGTTATGTATACACTGGAGAAGCGAAGGAACCGAAATTTCTCTCCATCCAGCGACTAAACTTAACAACATAGAAATTCCCAAATTAGATCAACTTCAATAGGTATTTAGAATATTCCTATGAAGTCTTTTGTTCTTGTGGAATATCCCTCAGGATTTAACGTCCTTTATCCCTTATCAAGGTTATAACTTTCCCAGGCAGGAATACCAGGAACTTTCTTCTGGCGACCGAGGCTGGGTCTCGATCTGTCTATTCCCTCAACAGGTAAGCTATAGCTATAAACACACCATAGGTAAAATGATTTTGTTTAAGGGCTCGTCCACAGAACTGCGATGCGAAGTTGTAAATATCGGCGGCGATAAAATTTCAATCTTATAGTAAAAAAAGAAAAAAAAGTCACATTGCAGTTATGTGTACCAGCTTATCACCCCCGACTTTAAAAGAGGTGTGTTATTGTGTCCGTTTGAGCTATCTATGGTGTCCAGACGAAAAAAGCGATTTCAACGGTTTTTTTTATATGAAATGTTATTGGGAGTGTTATTCGACATGGTGAACATCGGTTGAAGGTTTAGAAGTTGTAGGGCTTTAAAGTGTGGAAGTGTAATCGAATGTTTGCACTTTGCAAAATCTTTTTATTTATAGTATTTAAAAATATCTACGGGGCTTACCACCTAAAAGTACTAGCATAGAGAAATTATACCTACATAAAATAATTGGTCTATGGTACTAGTATACTTTGTGTTATATAATGTTTGTGTGTTTACTAAATAATAGTATACTTGGTGTCAGGAGATTTAAAAATTTTAATATCTATCATAGTTAAATTTCTATTATAATAAAGCCTAAAATGTAGCAAACCAATATAATATATTAATGTGTGTTGCATAAAATCGGGAGTTTTCGCTTTCAACCTTGGCAAAATAATGCTCCGATTGTGGCTAATTAAGCTTAAACAAAGTAAGGAAAATTTAGGTATTTGGCTTTGTCACTTCCTCTAAAACTAGTAAAGAATTTACGTAAGCCTAATGTCTAGCTCTTATGTCTGATTTACACGTATTAGTTAACTAAATTTCGACTTAATTCTTAGTGACTTATCTTGCTATTTACTACTAAATTTTGTGTTTACATGCATTTAAGTCACTTAAAATTAAATTAAATTTTATTCAACTACTTATCCACTTAATACGTTTAAACCAGACATTAAGCGATAGCTTGTTAAAAGAGGATAAAAATAAAGTGTACTCTAAATAACCTTAACTTTATGTCACACATAAAACTGTATATCGTTTGAATCCATGCAAAATACTTTTAAAAAAGGTTTAATGCAGACATAGGATAACGAGATTAGACGAATCCACTTTTATTTCATCATTTTAAAATTTACACTACACGTTTTACCCAGTTCTTGTTGTGCATATTTTGGAACATTTTATTTACGTCTTAGGGGAACACTAATGTTTGGAATATAAGAGACAGAAGTAGTTACTAGCTTGCTGACACTAGATTGCTAGCCTAGCTTGAAAAACCAGACTCGTATATTTCGGGAATGGGAGGTCTATTTTAATGATTATTAAGTTCAAAACGCTTAATTAACTCAAAGAGATCATCAAGTATGTATCATCTACCAACGTTATGGTTTTTGGAACAATGTCCTCGTACTTTATAAATGTTGAAAGGAGAAAAACAGAGATTTCTACCGAACAAACAAACATTTCAACTAGAATATGTGCAAGTATGCACTTAATATCGTCTAGAAGGATATATAATTCTTCTTTGTTCAGTACAACAATATATTCAAATAAGCAATGAGCTTTTTCTGCAATTTAAGCTTCAAATCCTCTCTCAGACTTCATTTAGTTTTAAATGATTAAATTGATTTTTATTTGCGAAAAAGTCCTTTCAATCAAACGAAAGTAATCATGGATTTTCTTATCGCAGAAATATCTATCCAAAGACATTTTCTTAGAAAATGAGATGGGATTGTAATAAATATGAGATTTTGTAGCAATCTACCTAACAGCTAATACCTATAAAGATTGTAAGGGTATCTTGGTTTTTTTAAACCTATCGGTAAAATAGAATTAGCTTAACTCTTCAACCTTTATATAATAATTACAATTATAATTTATACTTATAGTATAAAAATGAAAGTGTGTTTGTTTGTCTATAACATCTTCATACCTGTGCATCGAATTAGATATTTATTAACCACAGTAGAACCTCGTTAAATATTTTCAAGGGAAACAGATTTTTTTTGTGATGTTGATGGGTACTTACCGAAGGTACTCGCCTTCTCTGCTCTGAAGGGACGGGAAGGGGAAAGGAATTTATTGAAGTTATACCGATTTTATGTAACCGAGGTTTGTGTTTTTGGCACTATAAAATTACTCCTGCGTAACTGACCTTGTTTCAGTGGAAACGACAACCGTTATTAGAATTATTCCTAATACCTTTTCTGGACTTCTGTAAACGTATATATAACATATTTTAAGTTTAAAAGTAGACAGATTCTGTCCTTAACGACTTTAACGAGTTTTAACAAAATTAAAAGATATATATTTTTTTATTTTTAATATAACAACACAAAAGAAAATGGAACCTCTACCTCTCTTTGAGATATATAATGTGCCTACTATAAGTTCAACCCAGCATCTATTTTTACTAGCAACATTATTCCGACGCAGTCTTTTGTTTTCGGTTAATTATTATTATTATAAATTTGCACAACAATTGTATTTAATGACTCAGATACTTGATCATGAGTTTATATCTTTTGGTTTTTTATCTAAATAAGTAATATTTTTATAAAAGGTGTATGAAAATACCTTTTTCGCCACTACAATTATTATGTGATGCCATAATTATTGAATTTGGAAGTTTTTTCCTAGATTCATCTTATAGTAGCCAGACTATACTTGAAAATGTTATAACTTATATTAGACAGACTACAGTTAAACTTACCACACTTTCGGTTAAATCGGTTGATCATTACCATTTCCATCATGATACGAAGTTTGTGGGTCATCTATACCCATCATCAGTCATCAATCATATTTCAGTCATGATTGATGAAACATATTGATAAATCCATTGAAAATACCCGCACTTGCCAAATACTGTTTCGTCTTCTTTTAATGTACGGCCAAGTTTTTCTCAAAATTTTGTGTCGTAATTTTTTTTTTGGGAATAATTTATGGATTCTATACAAATATCTCATGCAAAAAATATTAAAAAACCCTGTTATATAGGATATGTAGCCTTATTTTTATAATAGCTTAATTATTAAGAGTTAAGAACTCTCGTTCTTTTAAGACAGTCAAGCGGAAAAAAGTACCAGAAAGACAATTATGAGACAAATTACTTTTACTTACGTAGTTTTAATAAAATCAATATATTTAGACATATTTAACATTACTTAGATTTTAAAATTATTATTATTTTATTTCTGGAAGAAACCGCTCTTATCGGTAGACACTACGCACCGAGCGCGTGTCGCCGACATGTCGGGGGCATATGTCTGTGGTGCGCCTGAAGCCGCCTATTTCTATAGTTCGTTGATATTTGAGCTTAGAATTTAAGTTTGGTTCGAATAAATAATCATCTTTCTATCCACGCCAAAAAAAATGTTTCCAGAGAGCACCGTCGCCGTCAACTTGCCCACTAAGGAGAATGTACGGGAAGGTCTAGTGGTCCTTATAGATGGTTACGAAGTAGGTATGGCGGTGGTGGCCCTGTGCGCTGGCGTTTCGGGGACCACCACTTACCCCCACCTAAATCCCCTGTCCGCTTACTTCTATACCAACGCGTACAGATGGGGTCTAAGGCATTTTAGCATGTGAGTTTTTTTATCATTTTAATGTACAATGGGCCTCAAACACCAGTCTATTAGTGGGAAAGTGTTTCAGGCTAATTGTAACACCTATCTATAGATGTTACATTCAGATGTAGGAAATTCTAAGACTGAGGATACACGGCCAATCCTGCATCAGTTTAGTTAGGAATGACATAAGAATGGTCGTGTTACCGTGGTCTAACTAGTTAATTTAACTTATGAATATTTTAACCATCAATATCGCGTCAATATCAAACCGTTAGACTAGTAGATGCCTGACCTAGCGATTTACGTGTAAGGAAACTCCGGGAAACATCAAAGGCTACCTTTATACAGAAGCAGCTATCTTACTGAGGCAATTCTAGCAATCTAGTATTTGTAGTCAAACACAAGATTCCTTTGAAATTAATACATCATACACATGATAGACGTTCACGTTTCCACAGAACGTGAGCTTCTGAGAAGTCAGAAACAGCTGCATAAGCTACATAATCCAATACTAACTTCAACTGAGTAGCGTAGTGTAGGGGGCAGTGGGGGCGGCCCGCACCGGGCGGCACAATTTCACAGAAAATAATAAAACATTCTTAATATTTCACAATTTCACATTTCGCCTTTTTTTAATTTTACTATTCTTCTGATTCTGATTAATTTCACTAGTAATGCGGAGTCATTATAAATGACGGTGTATATTTTTATTGCTTATTCTGTCACAAATTCGGAGTTCTAGGATTTGATGATGGTCTTCGAAAAAATATTTAAAATTGGGTCGTGTCCGCACTGCTGTTTATATACGCGCGATTCATTTTCGCTATTTAGCTGTAGCACATTTAATAATTATACCAGTGCACTGAAAAAAAAAATCGCACGAATTTTATCCGCTTGAATGAAAACCGCTCTTAATGTTTTTGAAATATTGTACAATTGAAATGAAAAGCAAATTTAGCGGGCGGCAACATTGGCAGACATTTGCCTAGGGGGCGGCAAAATTGTGTTCCGCCTCGAGCGGCCGATACCCACTCTACCCCTATAGGTTGTTAGACCAAATTTGATGGTTATTTTGTAATAATTTTTAAAACAATCTAAAGTCCAACTACTACAACTCTTAAGTTTACATGTCTATATAGTAGTAAGTAATATAAAGCTGAAGAGTTTGTTTGATTTAAAAAATTATTTTTGTATTGGTTAGTCCATTTATGGAGAATCACTATAAAACATCACGCTACGACCAATAAGAGACGAGCAATAATCAAATAATATTGTAAAAACGGGATAATCTATAAAGTCTAACGCGGACTCAGTCGCGGGTAACAGCTTTCATAATATATTATATTTTGGTTTCTGTAAGTGAAACCACGTACTTTTTTGGGTAAAATGTACGACTAACCTTTTACGAATACCTTCGCCATGTAATAAATATTTAAAAGTAATTAGACAACGCTAGGTACTATCAGGCAAGTTGATTTAGATCCAAATCCTCACATCACGACTTACATGGAATTGACGACAGAAACTGGCACTGTATCAATTACTTCGACGCTACTGTATCTAAAATTTACTAACCTAAAAAAAGATTACCTTTTCAGGATTCCGGTGTGGTTAGGAGGTCAGGGTGGGCACTACTGTGACACTCACAAAGTCTGGAAAAGGAGGTTTTTCTACATGGATGAGTTCGTGCCACAATGGATGAGGCAAATGCTACCTTTTGTAAAGAAGGAGGAGTGGGAGAAAGAAGAATTGGAGTTTAAGAGGTTTAAGAAATACGCGGAACCCGCCTTCGGGAAGCATTTTAAGTATCCGACGAAAGTGTTCAGAGATTGGATATCGCAAGAGACCAAAGAAACTGTTGAGGACGACGTGATATCTTCTAGTTCACAAGATGTGTAATGCTTAATTATTATAGAGCTTATTAAAACTATAACCAGTTTTTTGTTCGTCCTTGGCTTATTTATTGTTTAATTCAAGTATACAAACAAGTGATATCTATACATACAATAAAACAGTAAAATTGGCGTGTCTATACGATTAATATTTTTACAAACTAATCAATGAAAATAAGCCCCCCCTTTAGGAACAGTAACGGAACACAAATCGACAAAAAAAAGTTGTCTGTTTATCTGTTTGAACGCGCTAATCTCCGAAAACACTGAACGAATTCGAATAAATCTTTTTCTATTTAATAGCTATTAAGTTTAGGCAACACAGAGAATACTTTTTATCCCGGGAAAATGTAGGGTTCCCGTGGTATACGTAATTTTCGCGGGCATCAATTGATTGAATAATAACAAAGGGGTCAGTCTGTAACAAGAGTAAGTGATAATAATACTCTTCTCGTTTTCAATGCTCTTTCCCAGTAAACTCTATAGAAGTGAAACTTACAAAGAAATACTATAGCTTGATCACAAGCGCTATACCTAAGGCGAGGTTAGGTATTGCAGCAGGAGACAGTTGCCATAGTTATACATGGGTGCCAGAGCGTCCTTGGCCTAGTGGGTAAGACCTTTGGTTCGCACTCGACAGGGTACAAACCCGGGTGGAGGCGTCTACCAATGAGACATTTTCCGATCTAAAGTACATAATACGCTCATTGCCGTGGAAGAGCAATGCTTCGGCACGAATGGGCCGGCTCGACAGGAATGATACGGTGTCACAGAAAAGGCGTGGAACGGCGTTGTGCCGTGTTTCGTTCAGTGAGTGAGTTTGCCGGTAGCCCAACTACCCCAACTTCCTATCCCTATTCCCATTCCCTATTCCCATTCCCTATTCCCTCATAAAAGGCCGGCAAGCTCTTGCGATTCTTCGGATGTCACGAGTGTCCATGTGTTCTCATTTTTACACGAATTTTGGTCATGTGAACTTTAATACACGTTTATCGGGCCTTTTTCGGAGGCTTAGAATCCCATACACGTCATCTATATACAACATATAATAAAACAATAAAATTGGATTGTCCGTACAATTAATATTTTTACAAATAATGTGGGAGTGCCAAGGAACAGTAATTGAACACATATCGACGAAAAAACTACTAATAGAACACATATCGACGGAACTACTGGACGGATTTGAATAAATATTTGTTTAATAGCTATTAGGTCTGAGCAATAATTGAATGAATTGATTTGAGCAAATTTCATCCTCGGAAAATGTACAGTTGCCGCATAATATACAAATTTTTGCGCAACGAAGTTTAACCTACTAGTATAAAAATAAAAGCTGAAATAACGAGAATTATCTAAAATGTTTCAATACGTCTTCGTAATGAGATTCAAATTTTAATTGCCATAAACTTATCGTAACAATTTAAGCGTAAAACGCTCGCTTCAACCTACATGTTTTCTCTGGATCTTTTTGAATCATTCCTCCTCACTTTCGGCTTAATGGCGCGCGCCACTTTAACCTTTCCTGGGCTAATGGGGGCTACATTTTGTGATGTAACGAGAATCTCTTGATCGTTTCTTCGGAAAAACTTCACCTGTTTCACTTTGCGATGGTATGCGTTTTTAGTAGGATTTTATTATAAATGTTTGCTTGTTTGGATGATTGTCAATCGCCCAGAAACCACTAAACAAATTTTTAGAAAAGAAATTACTTAGGTAACCATACTCTTTATTCTATTGTTATGGTCCCGAGGAATGAAATAGAAATGTTGGTGTTGTCTTTGCTCTGCGCGAGCAGAGCCTATAGGGCAATAAAGTAAATTAGTAGTTAGCTGAAAGTATCAGGTATCTCGGGAACCGTTTGTCTAACTGGGAGACGTATGTATATTGTTAACTAACTAGATGCCCAATCTTTATTTTGATGGACGTTTCATTATTTTTTCAATTTAGTAATTTTTTTTCGATCTTCGCTGGCAGCGGCCGAGACACATAAAAAATTCTACTTTTTTTATTATAATTAGGGGGCAAGCGAGCACACGGGTTATCTGATGGAAAGCAACCGTGTCGCCCATGGACACTCGTGACATCCGAAGAGTCGCAAGTGCGTTGCCGACCTTTTTGAGGGAATGGGAATAGGGATAGAGGATTAGGGAAGTTGGGCCACCGGTAAACTCATTCACTAAACGAAACACAGCACAACGCCGTCTCACGTCAGTTTTCTGTGAGCCCGTGGTAACACTCCGGACGAGCCGGCACATCGTGCCGAAGCACGGCTCTCCCTCAGCACTTTATTTTATAGGTTTCATTTTCAAACGACATTGCTCTAGCGCTCTAGCGTAGTGCTGTAGACCAAATTAAACCTATAGCTTAAATAATAAAGTTGCATTTTATTTAAATTTTTGTGTCGCGGACGCTGGCAGCGAGTATCAGGATGTACGTTTGAGACGCCAAACGGCGTTCATCCATCGCACGCCGTCACCGTCAACGAGATTATTTAAGACAGATAAAATGCCACTGTATGACATATGACAATAAGTTTCATTTTCTCGCGACATTGCTCTAGCGTTGTAGCCTATGTCGCTTTTATTTGTCTAAAATAATTTAACCGTGACGGCGTGCTATGGACAAACGGTCTAAGTGCACCGAGGGGTCAGGCCTAGAGGGCGCCAGGGCTTCACACAGGCGCTACACAAGCTAGAACCACCTCTGCGTTTACATTTACATCTATTATCCGTAGCTGCAAGCAGATGGCACTGTATTCGATATTGCCGTGAGTTCACATTTTTAGGATGTTGTGTAAGTTCCATTTGCTATTCAGTGCCATCTAGTTTTTCAATTGTACTAAAAGAATATATCTTTGGCCAGTAAGAATGTAAGCTTCGAAACGGATTTAAGAATGTGCCTCTGGTGGAAAATAGTGAATATGCATGATTTTTAATTCTTTGTTTAAATCAATCTATCGCTATTAAATACCGCTGTAGTTCAAATAGTTTTTTGATAAAATTGCGAATAACAATGTTACAAGTCTTTAAAGAAGCTAGATTAGAAAGAGAGATCCGATATTGACTGTGACGTCAAAGTAGCTGCATAAAAAGTTCATACTAAATTACGTTTCGAGAGAAAGAGATGGGTAGAAAACTTAAATCGCTAATATCTTACTTATTTCTCAACGGAAATTTGAGATTTTTGTCATTCTATATTGTATGGAATGACAAAAAATCTAAAATTTTTGTTTTAGACAACTATCATAATTTGCATTAATAAATAAATTTTGTTTCATCTGCATATTTCCTATTACACCAACTTTTTCGATCCTGATCATAAAATATGTTTTGATGTATGCAGACATGACATTGATGATACATTTTCCTGGTAGGTTACTAAAAACCGGCCAAGCGCAGTTGGACTCGCTCACGCAGGGTTCCGCACCAGTGTAGAGCAAAAAAAATTAAAAAACGTTATCTGTGAGAATTTCAATTCCTCTAGCTTGAACGTTTCTAAGATACAGCCTAAAGAGTGGACAACAGACGGACAGACATGAAATTCTTAGTACTATTACTAACCGATTTAACATTTTGGGTATCCTAAAAATAAAAGAGCATGGGGTAAAAACTTTGTATATGTGATTGATTGTACTGTTGGTTCATGGTGGAAATTCATTTTATTCATTTATTAATAAATACACGACCGGTTTCGACAAAGTCATCATCAGATAGATAGATAGATGAACTCTTTATTGCTCACAAATAATAGAACTAAACTAATTCTACTTAAATTAAATTAAAACTAAACGAAACAGACAACAAAATTGTGAGGGCGGCCTTATCGCTATAAGCGATCTCTTCCAGGCAACCCTGCGACGAGACTGTTTGAAATACTCCTAGTAGTGAAACACCTTGTCCTATTGCATATTTGAGGCCATTTAGAGGTCCTATGTGAAAACAATATACAATAAAACAAATACCAATTTCGGAGAATCATTGAAGAAAGTTATAAAACCCATTTCGTTCAAACCAAATTCTATTCAACAAACGTATGCGATGATTTCGGAATTAATTTACGCAAAATCATTATTATTTGTCAGCACAATGCGAAACCAATGAATGCGAAATTCAAAATGCTAACCTGCCAAATTGAAATGTCTTGACAGACATGTTTCGTGAGCACGCGCAAAATCTAGTTCAAGGAGTTTTGTAAGATCGAATATGGCCGATAGCGAGCTGCTTGAAACCTGATGTTAGCGTAGCCTAGACTTTAACTAAAACATTAGGTCATAATAGTCATAATAGGGCTATTATGACCATTACATAGCAGCATGGTTCCAGGCCATTCAATATACGGCCAACAATTATTGCCTTGTTATTTTTTCGTATTACGTCTTATTATTCTGACCGAATTAATACTAGTTTGGTTGTCTATGCATGGATTTTAAACATGTTAGTGATATTAGGGAACGAAAACTTCGCGTATTTAGCCTCACGTGACTGCTGACTGGCTGGAACTTGGCTGGGAATAAGAGGTCATAATAACCCCCATCATGCCTAAAAAGGTCGTAACAGCAATATTGCAAAGAGATATCGCTATGCATTAATTTCAGTCAATTTTATGGTAAAATCAAATAATTTTAATAAAGTACTATGAGAAGGGTTTCTCAGGGATCAATTAAGTCTAGAGTTCGTCGATTATCCGAAAAAATCCCATCTTGTTATTGGT
>JAOTAV010090901.1:0-11488 GCA_026546445.1 Cyclargus thomasi | reverse complement strand
AGTGCCTGTTTCAGAATTCGGTGAGGCATCAGACTATCTCGTATACGATCTTCATAATTTTGAAGTCGGTACCAGTCTAAAATTTAAATTTAGACAAATCATGCCATGTTAGCCGGTACCGACTTTAAAATAACTTTAGGTGCTCAAAAGTCAAAACTATGGTTGAATTCCAGTAACTTGGCCCAAAACTTCATAATATGTTTTTTTATGATATTCAGTGGACAAGCGAGCAGACGGCTTACCTGATAGAAAGCAACTGCCGTCGCCCATGGACACTCGTGATATCCGTAGAGTGGCAAGTGCGTTGCCAGCCTTTATGGGGGAATAGGTGATTAGGGAAGTTGGGCCACTGGTAAACTCACTCACTGAACGGAACACAGCAAGTCAAAATATTGACATTTATTTGAAAAGTTTGATCCGACCAGTATACTCAACTAACACAGTTACGATTATCTATTTCCAGGCTTCCCATTCCAGGCTTTTATATTTAGGTCTAAGCCTCACATGGCACAGTGCGAAATCGCGTTAAGACAAAAGGATCAACTTATGCTGGGCGATTTGTATTTCGCTGGAAAACTTTTGACAAATAGCCAGTCCAGTCGTTAAGATAATCTTCAGCACTTTTGTTGGTATCTGTACCTATCGGTGCCGTTTGCTAGCGCTTCTGTTGCTATCTGTACTCGTCCGTCGAAGCAGTGATTTATGGAGTTCTTTGTTTATTTTCTCTCCTCATTTATAATGTAGAAACTACTTCGAGCTCGAATTTGTCGAAGTTAGCGATGGATCGTTGAAAATTTAATCGCAACGGTTTCTGTCTCTTGGCGTAATTATTGATAACTGGCTTTTACCTGCGGGTTTGTCTGCATGAAAACGATTTTTACCACGTAAGTCTTTGATCGAATGAGAGGTATTTTGAACTCTAAGGCAACTTTACCATTTCATCATAATCCGTTCTGTGTTTTAGCCGTGATTGACTGGACAGACTCTATTTACCAATTAAACCGATTCGTAAATAAAGTCTTGCTTAATATTTTGGAGTAATATGAAAAATGATATAAATAAAGTAGAATGCCACGATAAACTCACAACAAAGTTTGTAAAATATTATTATCTGGTTTTCATGTCAAAGACCTTAGCTTGCCACACTAGGTTGACATAAAAAAAATACTTGGCCACTGCGCCGGGGTACGAGATAATTTAAATATTTCACAAGAAAATTCTAGAACGCCCGGCATGAAAATGCCGCGGAACGCGCCAAAAGGAACGCTTGCTATTTTGAAAATTTTGATTAAAGCATTTTTGAAATAGGAACACGAACATGAGCTTGTAATTTTGTTTTATTTTTTTACGCTTGTTATAAGGGATAACGACGTTAAACGTGTACTTAACTACTCAAGTAAGGTAAGGTAGTAAATTGTAGCATCCTTTTGTATTATTTAATAGTTATACTGTTTTATAAATTGTCGCTTGCCAACGTTATTTTGTTAAGTTTTAGGATCTGTTTCCGCATATGGATTCTGTTTATTAATTCCTTACGGAATACCATACCAGAGCGCACCTCACACATACTCATTTTTACAGATTATTTATTTTTCAAATCGATTTTAGTTCTAAAATAATGTTTGGTACTGACGAACGTTGTGAATTCTGGACCTGAAAAAATTAATTACTTTACCAAAGTACTGTAATTATATTTTTGGTTAATATCGAAATTAAATTTGAATATTTTATAATTTTTAATTCACGTTTTACAAATTGAATTTAAATTGAAGTTATGAAAATCAATGAAAATATTCAGCCAATCACGGTCTGTCTTACATAAAAAATTACACAGATTACCATAAACTTAAGATTTTTAAATTTGGAACGCGTTTTTTTTAATTTGCTTCCCAGTACATGACGGTTAGAAAAAAACCTCGCAAATGGCTGTTCCATTAGCAAAAAACTAGGAAATCCCCAAACAATTTGATTACACGCTTTGCGTTGGAATTTGGGAGGTTAACTACAGATTGGACGTGAACCGAGTGGCTCTGACCTAATTACTACGTCCAAACGGACTGTTTGTCAATAATCAAGTGTTCCGAGTGATTTTAAAACGAATATTATTGATGTTATTGTTTTTGTATTATTACGCAATATTTGTCTATAGAATCCATACTTAGTAGTATCACAGAATAAATAATAGTACAAGGTAGTATTATAAATGCGAAAGTGTGTCTGTCAATTACCTCTTCACGCCATAACCGCTAAACTGTTTTACAGAAATTTTGTATTAATAGTTGGCAAGCGAGCAGACGGGTTACCTGAAAGCAACTGCCGTTGCTTGCAAGCGCGTTGCCGGCATTTTATTTTTTTTAAGAGGGAATAGGGAAAAGGGATTGTGAAAGTCGGGCCACCGGTAAACTCACTCACTGGACGAAACACAGCACAACGCTGTTTCACTTTAGTGAGGCCGTGGTATCACTCCGGTCGATCCAGCCCATTTGTGCTGAAGCCTAGCTCTCCCATGGCAAAAAAAGTTTGTATACAAAATGACAATTTTTTGTCCTCCAAAACCGTCAACCGAAAGCGAGATTTGCTTCTATAAAATGCAACTTTGTGATCTAGGCTATAAGTTTCATTTTTTAAAGACATTGCCGTCAATAAAGGCGTAGGAAAATGAAACCTGTAGTTTATGTCATAAAGTTGCATTTTATCCGGCCAAAGTAATCTAGTTCCCAGTTACGGTGTTGGTCCGAAAGCACTGGAGTTGATTAAAAATTAACAGTTGATCAAAATAGTACTCAAAATGTCCCGATTTCCTGTCTCCTCTTCAGTCTCTCCTTAATAAAGATATATCCTTAAAGCAATCCCGCAAACAAATCAGCGTCGGTTTATCCAAGCCCTCCATTGCCGACGGCGCGCGCCGTGCTCGCCCATCTAGCAGGCGTCTTAGACGTTACTTAATAAAGATTTGTCTGTAAGTCACTTACTGAATAATTATGCTGAGATGATGAACACTTTAAGCATAGTACTTTACTTAGCTTACTAGATGACGCTAGCTTTGTTCGCGATGCTTTCGAGAATTGCGGAAACATATGTAAGCCTCTTTTGGCAACATGGTATTTTCCAAGGCTAAAAGTAAACTATGATACTGTCTTCTCAACTAAATTTACGCCGAAAACCAAGTCGATGTGTTGCTTTGTTAGGCCATAAAGACAAGGAAACAAAGACACTTTTCTTTTTATTGTATCAGTATGAAAGGATATGGACTGCATTGACTATTCCCGATCTCCGTTTAACCGCACACTGAAAAGCGTTCCATCACGCCTTCCCGCCCATAAAACTCTGACCTCTACTATATTAATGGCCATAATAGGGTCGTCCAATAATGGCAATACGTTGAAGGGTCCCACAGACTCAACCTTTTAGGGTTCGATTAAGGGCCCAAACTTTTAATAACCACTGATTTTATAGTCCGAGTTTGCGGTGATTTATATGATGTGATTTAAATTTCGTCTGTAATGAGTTAACTTGGGGTTTCCAGTTTATGGACTTCCCGTAACGAGGGTAAAGGGAGCGAGGTTTTTGCGGGTTTTCATATTGTTTTTTGTTGATATAGCCTGTTAAAAACTATGCTCGGAATTAAGGAGATTATAGATAATACTAAAAGTGCATTTTTCACATGTTTAACGTTCAACAGTATAAATAATATTTATAGCGTGTCAATAAAGATCCCACAAAATCCGCTATCGTTTGTAGATTTCTTTAATAATTTATCACGAGGAACTTAGGTACTATAATAATATTTTTAAACGTCACATCACGTCACACGTCACAATTGAGGTGGAATAAAATACTACTAAGATACTACTTACTAAAATTGAAGACATACGTGACATTTAAATATCTGCCGGATTTTTGCGTGAATGGACGGATTCAGACCAGAAAAAATATTTGAAATTAAAATAATTTGGATTTGATGTATAGCTAGATAATTAAGATAATAAATAATGGGTAAGTCGCAATTTCATGAAAAAAAAAATATTTATTCGAAGGTTGTAACATGTTAGTTACCAGCTTCTTCTACTTATGTCTTGAATTATAGATGCGAAAGTGTTAGTTTGTTCCCGAACCGGTAGTAGGCACCGTAGTCTCGACGTTCAGAAAGTGTACTCTAAGTACTGGTTATGAATAAAAAAGATTTTGATTTGATTTTGTTAAAAATGGTTTAAAAACTTTGGTGTGATTGACGAACGAATAATCTAATTAACGATCTTTTTCTTCGTAACATAAGTTTCAATTGGAAGTTTCCCAAAACGGGCATTTTAAGATCAAATTGAAATGGAAATAATATTTAGTGATATTTCCAAGTCAAACATTAGAGTCAATGCCACTTAGGCTTAATGAACAAGTTCATTAATTTGGACGCCCTCTGTCATGGACGGGTAAGATGGCGGACACGGTGGCCCGAACGACTTTTTAAAATTCATACTTCATATTTCCATATTTAGTTTAATAAATGCGATAGTTTGTCTGTCTGTCTCTCTGTTACCTCTTCATGCTAAAACTGCAGAACCGATTTGCAGAAATTTGGTATGACCACACTTTGAATCCCGAGGAAGGACATAATATACTTTTCATCTCGGAAAAATGTACGGTTCCCGCGTGAAAAACATTTCTTAGTGTAAGTTATCGTCTTGATTTTTGGCATACACTTATTTGAGGAGAGAGACACAGGTCTCTTTTTAAGTTGAAAAAACATTGTTTCTAAAGAAGCTTAGAAGAATATTCATGTATTGATGTGCAAATTTCAACACTAGCGAAGGATAGGGCAAAAGCTAGTTACACTATAAAAAAAACTTATCATTTTTTAGTTTTTAGAATCAGGGGCATTTTACTTCATAACAAAGTAATTAAATCGAAATAAAAAATATAATATTATCTTGGCTACCTTTATATTCTGTGTAGTAAATTTTTCATATTTTTTCCGTTAGTACTTACAGCGTGATTGACTATTGATGGGATAGTAATTTTTTATGGTAAAACTTCTTGGTTATGGTAAAAAATCTTAAACTAGCTTTTGTCCGCGGCTTTGCTCGTGTGGAATTCGAATATTTGTAAAAATTCAATTTTTAAAAACGGAATGTTTTTGCACCACCAAAAGTAGGCTATGTTACTCTCCATCCTTTCAACTAAGTTTATGCTAAAAATCAAATCGATTGGTTACTTCATAAGGGCGTGAAGAAAGGACAAACAAACAAATAATACGCTTTCCCGTTTGAGCGCTGTTAATAATTACACAAATGTTTAACAGTGTCCAAATAGGAAAGCAATCCTTACGATCTAAAGAAGATAAATCAAAATCACTTTTTTTTTGTTGGCTTTGCTTTACATTCACTTAACAGCGTCTATTCATATTTTTTTTTACACAAATACTTAACAGCGTCCATTCATATATTAGCACAGAATAGGAATAGGAATTCGTAACGATTACCAAAGTCGCGTTGACGCTTCCCGCCAGCATGTCCTGGGGCTTATTCGGACGATTAGGGAGAGAATTGAATTAAATTTTTTATTTTCCCATCTCCATAATTCGTTGTTTTCGTTAAAGATACTAATTTCGACGGCTGTTGGCATCAGATGAAAAATGTACAAATATTTGAATAGGTCCTTGAGAGGACAAATAAACAGTGACATTCATTTTCATTTCATATTATCTTTAAGAACTAAGAAGCTTTTTGTGTTTATTAGATTTTTTTTGTATCACAATTTTCCTGTTTCCTTGGGCAGGTAATTTTTCCATAATTTAAAAGGTATTCAATACTTTAGCTTACAACTTTTAATTCCCGAAATTCTTTATTGCAAAGGTACTGTACCTTTTTCTTAAAATATCATAAATTAACTATCGGATGACGTTTCGTACACCTCCAATCTTTATCCATAGCAATAAATTGTGAAAATGTTTTTTTTTGCTTTACGCCCAAACGAAGAAACCAATCGACTTGATTTTTGGCACTAACCTAGTAGAACAAGCTACTTTTAGTCAAGGGAAATCATGTTGCCAAAAAATGCTTAAAAGAAAAATTAATTAGTATTTTCATACGAACTTCGAATTTCATGCGAACGAAGCGGCCGGTGAAAGCTAGTTTTTAAAAACCTCTTATCGATAGCTGCCGCAGTTCGAATCGATATTAATAAAATTTTGTACGAAAATATTTAGGTTATTTTATTTATTTATATACTTTTTCGCTATATTAGTAGGTTTAAGTATGAATTTATGTTAATTAGTTAATACAATATGATACTCGTCCGTATATTGATTGTATTAGTTTAATTAATTATTCAGGCTCGGTGTCGTCTTACAATAACAAGGTGAACTCGTATTTTGATTCAAATCTTCTGCGATAATTAGTTTACCATCATCATCAGCATTGTTTATGCGTCAGTTATTATAAACTTTGTTTTTTTTTTAATAAAAATGTTATTAAGAATACCAAATATTGTATTTATACTTACTTAATATTATAAACGTCGCCCTGTGGTCGAAATTAGACCATAAATTTTTAAATCCATCGTGTAGAGGTGCTATAGAAAATAATCTATTCTTAATTCAAAAACAGACTTTAATTTGGCACTTAAAAGCGTGTCGTTACCAGGCTATTAAATTTTATTCATAAAAATCTCTGACTTCAAGCATAAACAAAATAGTATTTTGTGTATGATTATTGTGTCATGTTAAAGTGTGCGTAGGGTTTTATTTATTAAATTTGTACAAAATTATAGCATTATTTGAATAATAATGGTATTCCACGCTTCTTCTCCATATCAACTAAAACAAGAAAAATTTCAAGTTTTTACATCTACGCGTCTTTCGTATAAAGGGTTAAGGTGCAAAGTTTTTCCGCTCGCTTAATAATATTATATAGATATTATGCATCAGTCAGCATAAACTTTGTTTATGTTTTGATAAAACGTTTCTTGTCCAAAAATTGCAGCCTATTAAGAATATCGAAAATTGTATCGATATTTAATTATTATTATAAATGTAAACGTGTGATTGTCTGTCTCTTGACGCCCAAATCACTGAACCAATTTTATTAAAATTTAGTATGGAGATCCATCAAGTCCCGGGGAAAGATATAGGATAATTTTCATCTCCAGAAAATTTTACCTAGGTAATTACTATAAATGAATAATTTTTGCTCTCCAATTTTCAAACCAAAAACTATTTTTTGATAGTAGTCAAACCATATTTTGTATTATCTTCTCATTATGTATCTTGTTACAACGCCCCAGGTACTTAACAAGCTTATTTATTGATCTAATTAGCTGATTACAGTTTTATGGGGATTAGGGGACTAACAAGTTTACCGTAATTGCGGGACAGCCCCATTGACGAATAAACAAGCTTGTTTTTTCAAGCAAGGGGAGATACTTGATATGGAGAGTATTTTGGGATGTCGAAAATTAATTGGCGTAGAAAATCGCAATTATTCTAGGAAAATCACTTTTGTTCTCCAAGATTTCCCTTAAAATATTTCACGATTTTTATATTTTTCTATTTATTTATTGTATATAAATAAATTGTATATTATATATAAGGAAAACTATTATATTTAATAAGTTATGCGTAGTTGTGTTACGCATAATACGTAGCACTAATCCCTGTAGCTATACGCACTACGAAGCAGTCACTCGGTTACGTGTATCCAAAGAAATTTACTTAGATTACCGCTTACTAGTTTCTAAATTAAGCATGTTTTGTCTACACGAAGGCAGATATATTATTATTCTTGAAAAACTGGCCTTGTGTATCTCGGGGATAAGTCGAATTTTGGCATGTTTATGTGCATAATATTATGTATCAGCTGTGCTACGCGCACTACGTAGCAATGCTACGCACTCACTTATATTGCGTAGCTGTGCTGCAGGCACTACGTAGCAATGCTACGCACTTACGTATATTGTGTAGCTGTGCTGCGTGCACTACGTAGCAATGCTACGCAATCACGTATGTTGTGTAGCTGTGCTACGAGTACTACTTAGCAATGCTACGCACTCACGTATATTGTGTAGCCGCTACGCGCACTACGTAGCATTGCTACTCACTAACAAATTTTGCGTAGCTGTGCTATGCCTACTACGTACCAATGCTACGCACTCACATACATTATGTAGCTGTGCTACGCGCGTTTTGTTTCTTCACTACCTACGCCGCGCACTTACAAGAAAAGTATTTTTTTTTACGTATACGTAGCGTCTACTTACGCCCGTTGCTAAGAAGGATATAAAATATTTATATAGCTTACCTCACTTTACTACATTCTAATAATGAACCTAAATATATCCAACATTTTAAATAATTTTAATATTATAGCGTTCCAAATACAAGATAAAAGTTAGTGTAAAGATAGGTGTTCTTAAAGCACTATGAAGGTACTTATTCGAACACAACTGCAGTGCTGTTACATTGTACTTCACAGCTTACTAATTAAAACTTTTAATAAGCAAATCACAAGGACTTACTTGACGATTGTTTTGTTTGCAGCTCGATATTATTTTCCTTGCAAAAATGTTATAAGCTTTAATATTACTAATTATAATCTAAATATTTTATTTTCGACTTTAAAAGCTTTTCGTTAATGATAACCTATTTATTGCTTTAAAAAGTGTATTTTTATTCTTGGCGTTAGTTCATGGACAATGGACATTAATTTAAAAAAATTGGTTAAGGTTAGATTAAAACTACGAGACATGACATCGTTTTAATCGATATAACATTATAAGTCTTCCATAAAGCGCATATTATAAAATATCAACATACAGCTTCAAGCATATGCTTAACAGTTTTACGCGGGAATTTCATTATGCGGCAGCTTTATCTAATAACCCGTGTAATGACTGTATAATGCATTTTCACGTTTCAGAGAGAGATGCATCTGACGATCCATTTTTAAATGTTGCTGTAGACATTTAAAAAAAATTGAAAGAAAATTAATAGTTTAAGTCACTGGACCTCTATTACATAAATACTCTGGACTGACGATATTCTTTGAAATGATAGCTCTTTACTGAGATATGCCTGGACGGGAAAAACTAAATCTGACGTAATTTGCAAATG
Source organism: Cyclargus thomasi (assembly GCA_026546445.1). NCBI lineage: Eukaryota > Metazoa > Arthropoda > Insecta > Lepidoptera > Lycaenidae > Cyclargus > Cyclargus thomasi. The sequence continues at coordinate 2,385 of JAOTAV010090901.1, read as the reverse complement.
GCCGCTTGATCACGAATAAAAACAATGATATTCAATACTGCTGAAAGTTTTCTGTCGATACAACTTATATCGATATCTATGACATAAATGTGTGAAAATAGGTAGTAAATAATGTTAAATTAATACATATATAATATTAATTTCAAAACAAACCGTACCTATTTTACCCGTCGTACGTCTACGATTGCATCAAAATATTTGAATTGAGCTGCATAATACATTTTTATCGATATATTTTATTTCATTGTCTCATCTCTATTGTTAGTTCCTTTTTCGCGCACCACTGCCATCATCGCCAAAATGGCTCAAATCACCTTAACATGGCTAGGCTTGTCGTCAGTACAGCGTATTTATATAATATTTTGAAAACTTGACCTTTTTCTAAACAGTCTGGAGACAGACGGACGAACGGACAGATATCGAAGTTTTAGTGATAGAACAATGGTTTTAGCCGTTGGGTTCAGAACCCTAAGAACGGTAACGATTAGGAGTATGTACTATTATTCTGGGGGCACCGGAGCGTCCCTGCCAAGATGAACCAAAAATCTTGAAAATATAATTAAAATTACAGACAGATCTTCTAATTCTTTTACTCTCTACTAGTACGATACTCTTCGTGCGCGAGTCAAACTTGGCCAGTTAATTACATTTAATTATTTTATCGGAAGAGCGAAGCGAGCACTCTATATCCACTACCATGATTGTGATACACTTTACAGAAAAGCAATGAGAGTTCAAGCTTAAGGTTTGAGATTTTGCGCAATAATTAGAGTGATAAACAATCACTCTCTATATCAATCTGTTTAAAAATAAAATAGTTATATTATTATAGACAATCATAAAAAATATACATTTTACTAGTAACGCCATAAAGATGTACAACCGTATGAATAAATTAAACGAACTGAGTATCTACATGTATCCAGAACAGTAAAATTTTAATTAAAAAATCCTGTCACAGAATAATTTTTAAATCTTTGAAAATTCTCGCAAGCCCTAATAAAGCTGCGCTTATTCGCTAGTTTCATACAAGGAGCTTGTACCATCACTACACGTGTTTATCTATGACGCACACAGTCAATATATTATCATAATATCGAATAGACAAAAGCTATTCTCAGTTTGAAATTGTGCTGGTCTATTATTATCTAGTGATGTGTGACTTGATTGTTGGAATGTCGATATTTCGATTGTCGAAAGACATTGGATGCTTTTTTTGAATAAAAATACCATAAATTTTGGATAATATAGAGGATCAAAGCACCATCGCTATGATTATTGGAAATCGGACACTGTCTTCTATATTGTCTATGGCGTCCTTGGATTAGGTTAGAATCAAGTGTTTCTGTCCACCAGTTTATCTATCTGTGTGTCACCTCTTCGCGCTTAGCACGCTGTAGCAATTTTTAGGAAATTTATAACAAATTTCATAAAAATCGTTACAGCGTGTTAAGCGTGATAAGTATTAAAAATGAGAGAGAAATTAGAATTTTTTCAGTACGAATTCACGTATGGTATATTTAAATTACAATACTTTCAATAATTATTTGTTATTCTACAACACGTATTAATCGTATTTAAATTATAATACTTTTAATACAAGTTGCAAATTTTGAAGAATATTAAAAAACAAAAACTAGAAATAAAGCAAAACAAAGCTTGTCTTATAAGTCATCAACATTTTATTTTTTTTTAATGTTGAAGAGAAGATGAGTCATATATACCTCTATAAACTTTTCATCGGCCATTAAAAGTTATTCTAAGAACTAAGGAATGAGATAAGTTTTCAGTTTGCCTATATCCTGCTTTAATCTAAGTAAAGTTTTCGCTGACGTTACAAACAAGTCTTGTTGTGAAATTAATTGTGTTTGTGCGAAGTGCGGGCGCGCCATTGTATACTTTTTAAATTGAAAAAATGATTGGTTTTCGATAAACTTTTCAAACAACACTATTGTTTCGATTCGCCCGTCTATTGCAGGTGGCCATTTTTCAACAGTTAAATTAAATTTATTGGCTCTAATAGATAAAGTGAAAAACAAAAAGTGTTCCTATATCAAAAAACCACAAAGATTGTCAATAAAAATTATTTCATGATGGGCTCGCAACCCGTTTTACATTCAAATTTTTTTGGCACAAACTATTAAGCTAAAATCTTAATTTTCCAAAATTATAATAACAAGAGGTCCAATGAGTTCCAATACATGAGTAGCTGTTTCATCATCATCAAACATGTCACATTTGCGGTATGCGCGGGAAGCGCGGGGAGAGGGGTTATTCTGATGAATAAGAGCGCAGAAGTGACACAGTTTTTTCAAATCAAATCAAATCAAATCAAAATCTTTTTATTCAAAATAAGTACTTTAAGTACACTTTCTGAACGTCGAG
>JAOTAV010090869.1:0-11490 GCA_026546445.1 Cyclargus thomasi | reverse complement strand
ACACACAAAAAATTTCATCAAAATCGGTCCAGTCGTTTAAGAGAAGTTCAGTGACATACACACAGAAGAATTATATACATATAGTAAGATTTATGCGCATTTGCAGCTGCTTCACTTTTTGCCGGGGTTGGCTTATGGAAGTGCTAATTAAATTTTGCCTCGTTTAAGGTAATTGTTATTTAATTTGTAAGAAAGCGTTCTGTAATTTGACGGCAAAAGTGTAGATTTAGAGCTAGAGATGTGTTTTGTTTTGTGTTCAATTCGACAGAATTTGATGGGACAAAAAGGATAAATAAAATTTTTGCCTAGCGAAAACTGCTTACAAGGCGGGGAAATCACGATTTACGACTCCTAGCTATATAGACGGGAGTAGCCTACAGGCGTACCTACTCTACAAATGACTTATAGAGGATAAAAGATCTAAGAGAACTAGGTTACTACTATATTTATTCATATTATATAGCCAACAAACATTTAATACAAAAACAAAGTAGCGCGTCCATTAACGTAGAGTTGACGGGTGCTGTAGGTCTGGAGGACCGTCAAGTGTCTCCCCGAAGCCCGACAACGGCTCGTTCTGCGTATTGTGGAATTTCGTAAGCCGGTGACTTACGACTTGCGTGATGTCAAATTGATTGTCTATCGAGCTTCGTCTTCCAAGAAGGCTCCTTTGTAGGAAATGATGTAGGTACATAAGAAGTATGTTACATGTTGACTGGGTACTGGGTACGTACTTTATATGCTTCGCATTTTTTGCGGCGTTTTTGTTGCGAATTTTTTAATGTCCTTTTCCAAAGAATATCCATACCTACTCATCATTAGTTCAGTGGTGTAAGCGTAAAGAGTAAGTGCTAGTCAATTACCAATAATATAGATTTTAGCGTTCGCGTTGGTGTTAGCCTGTTAGGTTACCTAATAAATAATAATAATGGACGTAAATGGTCGGTCTGTAACGGATGAGTAGTTTTCCTTTTTGTGCCTCCGTAAATTCCAATTAATCATTGTATATTCGTATTGATAAATGATAGCTAAAAGGTTTTGCTATTTTTGGTATCCACCCGCGTCGTTAGGACCCTAATAACGTTGAAAGCACGATTTTACCAATAAAATTGGATACTACGATTTCTTGATTACATATCACACTAAAAGCTATACTTTAGATTAAAATGATTTATTGACGAAAAAATGAAATTCCGGCTTTATACACGAAATAAATATGCCCGATCAAAACTGTGTCGGTCCTCGCGTCGGTGAAAACGAAAATTGCTAAATATTGTACTACGAATATTCTGAATTGGTAAAAATACAGGAACTGAAAAAGCCAATACTTTTGCGGCAGCTGACATTTATTGCGCCGAACAATATGAATATAAATGAGATAACTGGTGCCTTTCAGCCTTCAGGATGACGAGTGAGAGGTAGGGCCTGTTTCAACGCTTTCTGATAAGTGCCGCAGATAGCCTCCACAACTTATCTGACAGATGAAGTATAGAGAATCTGTCAAATAAGTTGTAAGTAGCATATACGGCACTCATCAGGATATGGTGAAACCTTAAGTCGCTTCTCATCGTGTCGCATCTCTCATGTTGATACAAACGTTACATGTATGGCATCTTATTAGTTTGCATAGCCTGCAGAACATGTGACAGGTGTAGGACCAAATCTAATGCTCTATAATTTGTCTTGCCTAGTTGGTCAAGTGAAGACGGGACCTCATAATGACGGATGCACACTCTCGGCGAAAGCACTCGGGCGAGTCTCGTGGCGAGGCGAGGCGAAGCGAGTGTGCACCCATTAACGCTCACGCGCTCAGTTGGTCTCGCTGTGTCTCGGCTAGAGTATACACCCGCAATATAACTACTATGACTAGTACGAACTACGAAGTGATACCATAGCTTAGTCCACTACACTCTCGACTTAATGTGTCACTCTCATAGTGACATTTTAATTGCAAATATAGAAATATCGGCCGAAGTCGATACCTGAGGCGAGGCGGTGGTTACGGTGGTCGGGCGCCGGATAGGGCTGACAAATTAAATGAATATCGATATCGACAGACAATATTTATTTAATTATTTCATGCATATTTTAGCCTTCAGTTATTGACATACTTCAATAAATAAATATTGATGACTTATGTGTTTCGCGAATTTTGTGTATAAACCCCAAACTTATGTGTTTCGTCGAGAGAGTGAGTTTAGCAGAGGCCCTATACCTTTATCCTATTCCATCATGATGTATGCAACTTTTCTGATGTATGCAATTGTATTTACGCGACGCCAGTTGCTTTCCATCGGGTAGCCCGTTTGCGTGCTTGCCCTCTAATTTCATAAAAAAAGTTTAAATTGTAATTTGTGACATCATAGCAGACATGCAAAATTTTTACTTATTATTCAATATAACTAGAATAATTTGTTAGTTTTTGTAAAGTTATTAATTTACACTCATTCTATTGATATTGTTTATTTAATCAACAAATCGATGTGTATTAATAACGAGATGATCGTTTAAATATCGATAAAAAGTCATCTCTAGTGTCTCCACATTAACCTGATCTGCTTACATTATGCTAAATTAATTACCCGCTCGATCGTCAAGTGAGCTACTTAAACTTCGTAACCGCAGCTGAAAATATTTTGTAATTTTTGTGGATCGTTCCAAAGTTTCGCTCGAAAAAAACTGCGTTTGGAAAGTTTAAACAGTCCGTTGTTTTGTAGAATTCTAGTGTAATATATCGTGTTTTGTTATTCTACCTAGAAGATTACTATTGTAATATTTTAAATTTTTATTTACTAGTTCTTAATCATTACTAGTTGATGCCCGCAACTGCGGTGCGCAGAGAGTGTTTCTATACCAATAGGTATTCATCAAAAACTGTTTAGCGGCCCAAGTTTTTTAGTTCATCTCTATGTAAGTATGGATAATTATAAAGTTTAGAGGTCGCCCTGTGGTCGAAATTAGACCATAAATATTTAAACCCGTCGTGTAGAGGAGCTATAAAAAACTATTATCTATTTTCAATTCAATCACATACTTCAATTTGGCCTAAAGGTCTCGTTACCAGGCCATTAAATTATATTAAAAAAAAATAAACTTTTATCATAGACAAAAAGAGTATTTCCTGTATGATCATCGTGTCATGTCAAAATATTGTAGTGTGTGTATAGTTTTATTTATTAATAATATGCAGGAATAAAGCATATTTCTAAATAATATTGGTATTCCACGCTCCTCCTCCAAATAAACTACAACTGGGAGAAATTTTATGCTTTTATATCTACGCGTCTTTCTTAAAAAGGGGTACAATTTTTTTTGCTCGCGTATTACTATGTACATTACATTATGTACTACATTAAATTTCTACCTACTTTTGGTAGCCAGAGCGTAACATAGATGTTATGAAAAATAAACTTTTGAATGTAGAGCATTAACTTTTTTACAGTATTTATGAATGTACTCATTAGCATCAGTAGTAACTCTCTGGTAGATGCATGTTATCTGCATCAATCAGTCTTAAAAATTATAAACAATACAAGTATTGATGTTTGACTCTCTACTATAATATCTGATCAATATCTGTATTGTGTTGTAGACGCGAGTGCGACCCTCGCGATATTGTTACGAGGGCCGAGGTTGCGGCCTGCATTCAACTAACTGCATTATTCGTATCCACTTCAACTTATTAATGTGAAAGGGATCTAAGATTACGTTAAATTAAGAGAGATTTTTTTTGTAATATAAGAACTGATTTACTTTATGTGATATGCACAGTTGTCGATTCTTGATGCTAGCTTCTTGACGCTACTCGATGTATCCATCTTTACAAAATGCTCTTTTCTGATTGATCATTTTGTAAAGATGGATACATCGAGTTTGTAACTCTTTCGCGTATATGATTAACGAGTTTTTAAAACGTTATCTATATATTAATACGCGAACGGGAAACTTTGTACCCCTTTTTACGAAAGACGTTTTGATGTAGAAGCTTTAAATTTCTTCCAGTTATAGTTGATTTGGAGGAGGAGCGTGGAATACCAATATTATTATTATAATGATATTGGTATTCCACGCTCTTTTATACACGTCCTATACGATTAGAATAATGACATGACACGATAATTTTACGCGAAAAACTCTTTTGTTTATGGTTGAAGCCTGTGATTTTTTAAATAAAATTCAATGGCCTGGTAACGACACCTTTATGCCTAATTGGAATTTGTGATTAAATCGAAAATAGAAATGGTCGAATGTCGACCACAAGGCGACCTCTATATACGTTAATTTAATGTTTAGACAACGCTCTATCTCGTAATGGTATTCCCGTGGGATAGTTGTGAAATAAATCGCCTCTGGATATTTACTACCAACGAACAGTTATTTATTAAAGAGCTCCGACTTAACCGCTGCATCTATAATCCCACAATTTAAAACCTCCTGAGACCTCCTATTGTCGTCCCCAGGACTGAAAGGCTAACTTCGTTTTGTTCTGTCTACTGCAGAAACTTTATATTTTTAATTAGTGACAATCCCCGTTCAGTGTTTGTCCGACGGTCTCGTTTCATTAATATTTTATATCTATGTTCACTTTACATTAGTCTTAGGTTTTAGTATCTGAGAGGTTAATGCTCGTTTTCACCAACAGCTTAAGTTGATATTCCGCGGCATTTAACCAACGCTTATAACTTGTCGCCAAATTCCTTGCCACCTAATAAGGACACCTTCGCTTCTCGCTTCGCTTATGGTTTCGTGTAAGATAAATATGATCTTAGAATACTTTTAGGCGACACCAACGTTAGAGGTCAGATTTGGTGAAAACGCGCTGTGAATGCGCGTTCAATGAAAGTTGCAAATTGTTAAAACAGTTTTATCTTGTGACATATTGATAACACGATGAAATTAAGTCAATGAACGGCTGAAAGAATATTCTAAGGTAAAAAATATAATTAAATTTGAACTTTGATCGCCGCCTACAAACTTTCTACTCTGATGAAAATGGACATCGACGAATGAATTATTTTAATTTAATTAAACTTCAAGATACCGCTCACCAAGTAAATGAATTAAATGTTGACGTGACCAGGAATCAAAATTATTAAGAATTAATCATACTATAAGTTACCCTTACAAACATTCGCGTTCATAATATTAATTAGAAGTATAACTTCAAAACATTGTATTGTGTAATGGGGGAAAATGTTAAGGAGCCAGTTCACGAACCTACGTCATTTGGTCGTAATATGTCAATTCCTTTTATGTTTGTCGGCTGAGTGTGACATAACCCGACCAAATTACTAAAATCCACGATCTGCATCTGTTTCAACTTCTCTGATTATACAACAGACATTTGATAGTAATGACTTTCGTTGTGTATGCGATATACATATATAATAAATATTAAAATTAAATTATTGACTCATAAACTTTCAATTATAGAGATGCCTATGGAGGATATGGATGATTAAAATGGAACCGTAAAGCTTTTTTCTACCAGACACCGTGTATATCAAAATTAGCTAACTATTAGCACGCGGCATAATATTTTGGGCACGCTACTAATAACGTAACGTTTTGAAAAACAGATACACTGCTAGTGGTAGTTAAGCTCGGGACACCGAAGTCTTCAAAATGCGTCGCGACCATAAAGAAAGCAGTTTGACGGCACGTTTGTTTATTCGCTTAAGAGTAAAGATTTCTAAAATATTGGCACGTTGACAGGAAAAGGTTCGCCATCCCTGGTGTACGCTATTGCGCGGGAAATGGCGCGAACATCCGTCACAAAACCAATCGATTTTGCCGCTAATAATACACTTTGACTAATTTCACGATAATATTCACATCGTAGTTATAAGTTATAATGTTATTGATATTATGCTCAAATTTTAATTTCCTTGAAACTAGAACTTAACCATGCCGAAATTTTGATATTGTGCTGGTCATGAAATCTTCCGGGTTAAAAAGTGTCCATTTTTTTTTCAACTACTCAAAGTATGTAACTAATCCCCCAAAAAACATTATTAGTATTAAATTTGCAGTACGTACGAACAGAAAAAAAGTATTTTTATCACAAAGTACCTCTATTATGACCTATGCCAACTTCTGGTTACGGAAAATCCTGTTGTGATATGACGAAATTTTCTGACACTGTCATCCGGGAATCCTAGAGTTCTCGCGATCCGAGTACCTACATCAATCAAATAATGAATTCACTGCTTTCACTTTTGCGTGCCAATAAAATGCTCGAGTATTTAAAATATACTAAAATGTGTCAAAACAATATTTCATTTAGGATGAAACGTAGATAAACTGATAAATTAGACTTGTCACGAACTACCGAATGACCGTCTCGGGCCGCGCCCAAGCGTTGTTAAAATTGAACGATGATTTCCACAACGCCTTTTCAGTCTGTGTAATAACCTACGGCTCTTTGTAATGCCGCTGTCGTCACTAGGGGTGTCAACGGTCTGAAAATATGATAAAATTTTACTTTACAACACTCAATATTAGATGACATTTACCAAGGATAAAATCACGCTCGCTATTTGTTACCATAGTAAGCCTTAAATCATTATCGATTTTTATAAAAAAAATTAAAAGTTGAGCGAAATTTTATAAAATGTATGAGTCCGTCTGTTCAGCCCCTGCTCGTGATTCTGATACGCCCACATACGGAGTTCCTTACTGTTGGTAACGTGAATCAAATAAGAGTGGAATTTTTAAACTTCATTTCGCTAATGTGCCGCTATTTGAATGACGTATTTTTTGTTGCGTTGTTTAGTTCCTTTGTTAATTGTGTTTCTTTCGTATGCTTTTCCGTTTGAAAGAGTATTCTGCAAATGCCAAGGTCGAGGTATAATTTGTTACTCACGAGATATTAATTATTTAGGAAGTTGGATAAGGTATATGATAACCTTGTTACTCCTTCAGACGACTGACAAGTCGGCCTTCGACCGTGCTAATTACTGAACAGCCTGTGTAGGCCACACGTGCGGATATATATCGCGTGTCGGTTATACTCTTCTGACACTCTACGAGTGAGCGAGATGCAAGTATTGATGTAAAAACCGATTTAATGAAATGCAACTCGCCAGTGATATTATCTGTAAATACCAGCCCTACTGGACGAGACAAAATTGGTTTCAAACGCAGCGTGTTTTACGATTTCCGTAGTATCGACAGAAAATATTCACCGAATTTTCCGCTCTCGATGTGTTAATTGCGCTAATTTTGTACGTAATAGTTCGGGTATGTACATGATTGTGAAATTGGGTGACGTTTTTGTGTGGGTGGATTTTTTAATTTTGTCACGAGTAATCGACTGAGCAAATATAAATAACAATATATACCTACTTAATCTAATTTATTTAGGGAAGGAAAAGTACAGAGAGCAACGATTGTAGAGTACACGTTATGCGACTCACGACAATGACGCTGTAACGTTGAAAGAGGAAACGCGTTGGTTATTCCTACGTTGCGAATAGAGTGTAACATTTTCCCATAAAAATGCTGCATTAGGTTGGCTTTTAGCCGTAATGGCCCATGGTGGTAACTAGAAATAAGGTGGCCGATACCGATTACATTATTAAGCCTTTGGACGTATTGCGTAAGGTGTTATAGGCTATTATCGGCTCTCATGTTGAACTAAAATGCTACTTTCGGGACCACATGCTTTCAGGGTCACAATTTAACGAACACGTCTTTTGTTTCAGGTACGATAAGTGGGACCGGGGCGGGGGCGGCGGCGCGGGCGCGGGTGGCGGTCCCTGGGGCCGCGAGTCGCGCGACACCCGCGACGCCCGAGACAGTCGCGACCGCGAGACGCGCGACGCCCGCGAGAGCCGCGAGTCCCGAGACGCTAGAGAGTCGCGGGAGGCGCGCGACCGCGAGCGCGACCGGGACCGCGAGCGCGAGCGACAGGCGCGCGCCCACCAGATGTCGCACGCGTACGCTGCTGAGACGGACGCCTCGTCGCTCTTTCCGGCGCCGATCAGGGTAAGTGAATGTTAATATTTATTGTACTATGATTCCTAACTTGGTTGTGGGTTTAAAAAGGGAAATATACCCCTAGATAGTGAAGTAGATTCATAATCACAATTGTACGGTTGTTAATTTGACGCCTATAAGATTAGTTAGCGTTCTTGTTTTTATTATCTGTGCAAATTTTATGAACTTTAATTCAAAATATCATCTGATGCAAACCATATATATTAAGTATACATTAAGTGCCTATTTGTTATACCAGGTGTTAAAAAAGTGATTGATAAAACTTTAGGGTGTGCATGTGTCCGTGTATAGTGTATATTATGAATGCGAATTTTATTTTGATTTATATGAGTGAGCGCCCCGTAAACATGAGTTGCCCATACAAAAAAAAGTTTCTTCGCTTTAAGTTTTTAACTTTTGTTACATTTCACTAAAACTTATCACTTTCAACGCATATAAAAAAAAGTATGTTTGGTTTAAATAGAAATTTGACTGCTTTGTCTTCAACCAAAAGGGGTAATAATAATTAAACATAATATAATAAACAATGATAAATAATACTTCATTTTTACCTAAGTAATTAATATACCTTTGATATATTAATCTGCTAATAAGTTCTACTGACAAATTGCAATTTGATATAACGATTGATGTTTTGCGGTTCAAATGTTTACAGTACATTCAATTTAACTTTGAATACCTCGGGGCTCATGTTGTTTATTTACTTTGTATTCGCTTTTTGAAGCGGTTTAATGCTTGATGCGTTGATTAACACACCTCGTTGTAAAAAGGAGTTTTATATTTGAGATAAATGTAGCGATTTTTGAGTGGTGCGATATTACCTAGTCACTAGATCATATCAAGTGAGTCAATCGCAGTGCATACGCTACGAATTCGCGGCGAATGATGATCAAGATAGGAGTTCCTTTGATTTCAAAGGGAATTAAACTTTTTTTATGTTTTAGCGTAAGTGAGTTTGGTCGAAGTTTAGGCTGTGAAGCATCAGGCATTTTTCCGAGTTATACTTTCCTTATAACTACAGATTAAAGAATATTACATGAGTAACTCACCATGCAGTGAGAGTAAGTGGGTCGCGACTCGTGGCGGGCGTCAGGCGAGAGATAAGGCGATCGCTTTTGTTGAGTTTTAATAACTCGTTAGGTATTTGCACTTCCATTTTGTGTACGTTGTATCTAGTTACCATAATCCCACCTGCGGCTACTAGATTAAAAACTGCATTCGCCCCGCGATAAATTAAAATTGGACTTGGAAATGCATTTTGCATTTTTAAATTCGTATTCCTTCAACTAGGAAGACTAGTTAGTAACTATCGGTTGGCGTTTTTGGCAAATACGTCGTATAAGTGATTCTCTTTGCTGCACTTTTTCTGTTTAGTTATTGGAGTTAATTACATGGGACGTTAAAACACTTATCGCATAAAGTTATCGTAATAAAACCGCATCCGCTGGTTTAGTTTCAGATTAATAGGAACTCGTTAGCCTATTTCGTATTGTCGATATACTTGTAACTAATGTACTAGGTACAAAAATATTTTGTCGGGGTGAAATTGCCTATGTGTAAATGCTTATATGCAACTTAACACCAAAATTATCAAAACATTATTGAGATGTCAATATTTTGAATGATTTTTCATATTGAAAAAGGTAAACGCTGGATGCATGAACAATTATCATAATTTAGTTATTTAACTTATCGACACCAGCAGCATCGGCGAACCATGTCGGACGATAGTATCAAAGTGTTTGTAAGTCGTTAAAATTTTAACGACACTAGCAACACTGGTTATTGCGGCAACACATTTTATTGTTAATGGCAACTTCGGCAATGCAATACATCGAAACCGACGCGCGAATATAACTATTACTTGCCCGTTGCCGCTAATGTAAACTAACATTGTATGTTTATGGGCGAATTTATTTACATAACTGTTGAACGGATCGGTTTGAGCCCCTTGTTGCACCTACCTGTTAATAATAATTTGTTCTGACCACTGTCGCTCACTTTACAAGATTATTGGTAATTGCTAAGAGAGACTGTAATCTGGGCCATGGAGCCGATTATTATTTAACTATTTTTACACAACTATTTAGGTTATGTTAATTATGCTAAAGACAATGATTTTTCATAACAACCACAAAACTTATCATCCAATTATATATATCATATAATATTTTTAGATTTTGAGAAGTCCAAGGCTTTCTCAGAATCATAGTTCCGTGGCGTAGTTTTTATTGTATGGCATCAGTTTTAGCGATGCTTGTCAGCTTACTCCGATAACCTCTAATTTTTAGGGTTCCGTACCCAAAGGATAAAAACGGGACCCTATTACTAGGACTTCGCTGGCTGGCTGTCCGACCGTATGTCTGTCTCCAGGCTGTATCTCAAGAACGGTAATATCTGGAGAGCTGACATCTTCCCAGATTATTAATATTTGTTGCAACTATAACAAAAAATACTAAAAACGTTATAAATCAAATATTTAAGGCTCTCATTTTTTATAAAAGATGTCGCTATGATGTAATCTAAATCGCGCTATTGCTTGATACGACGTGATCTGCTATAGCTGTTTAACTTTCATAAATATGGGCACGGAACCCATCGTGCGCGAGTCCAACTCGCACCTGGCCGATTTTTGTATTCTTTCGTATTTAATTAATGTTCATGCTAGACCTACCGATGTCGGCAGTTCGGCACGTGTGTGCGACCGTCGCGCGTCGTCCACTTTTACTCGGGGCGATCACGCGAGCTCGGCTGTAACGACATCAACATTAACAAAGGACTCCGCTCACGACTCACGAGTGATCGCATGCGACAGATTAAATAACAACATGTCATACGCGACGTAAATGGACGGTATGAGGATTCCGTTTATCTATGATGATCCCGTAGGTTAGAGTTATTGGGTACGGTGAAATCCTCGTATTAGTGGTGTCATAGGTGGAAGAAGCAGACAACTAACGTTTTAAAAACAACCGGATTTTTACATAAATGGATGCTGTAAGACCGGAAAAACTATTTGAAAATAAAATAATGTGGATTGTACGTGTAGCTAGACACACTAGCTAGATAATGAGATAGGTAAGTTACAAGAATTATCAGAATTTTACAGAAGAAAATGAGTATTTACTCGAAAGTTGCAAAAATGCTAATTATCCGCTTCTTCCACTTATGTCTTCAATTAGGTAGAGACTCGCTTTTATGAGACGGTATTTATGGATTCTTTACTTTAAAACAAAGGAGAACAGATGATTAGCTTGAAATTTAAATGAGAAGTTATTGGATTCCAATATTAACTCCACATTCAATGATATACTTACTAAAATTGCTTAGCTAAATAGCAGAAAATAATAAAAAGCATACTCATAAGTACATTAGTGGATCTGAAATTCGTCGAAGTTCTCTCGTCCGTAATTAGGTTTTATTGCCTGCTAGATTTATTTATCCGATGTAGAGTATAGTACTACTACATTTCTACGAAACGTCTTTGTG
>JAOTAV010090868.1:0-36339 GCA_026546445.1 Cyclargus thomasi | reverse complement strand
TCCGTTGTCTGGTACCTGTAACACAAGTCCTTCGGGTACTTAGCACGGGGCCAGATTGACGTGGTGTGAAGCGTCCAAAGATATTATTATTATTATATTATAATTATTCCGATACTATGTTCGTATCGTGTACCTTGATTAAACTTTGTTATATGGTTATTATTACATGATATTATATTACAAACTAAAAAGCCAGGTGATACCTTTTTATATATACAAAATGAATTCTAAAATGTTACTGCAGGTAAAGTAAAACTATACAATGATCGTATATCACGCTCGAAAAAATTGTGGGAACTAACGAAACTGCTATGTATGTACTAGACTATAAATTTAGAAAAACATTTTTTCAACGTTAAAAGTCAAATAGTGCGTAGTTGTTTTATATTATACGATAACTGTACGTAAAAAATAGATATTTTATACGCTTTTACAATGGAAAACAACGAGGATTGAATTAGTTTCATTCAAGCCACAACTATAGAAAAAATTATAATAAATATCGTTCATAGATAGAATAGTGGACGACTTGGATACTTTTTATTCTGATTAAATACTGCCGTGTAAACAGTAATATTTCTCCTTTTAAATCGCTCTACACGCACCTAAGTATAGTTTTTAAAACAATATTATATTAAGCTACATCTTCAGTGGAAGTATAACTCATAAGGTATAAGATGCAAAGGGATTCGTATGTGATATCATGAAAGTTGATGGCAGAGATAACATGGCACGGTTTGCGCGTTTTCATCAAAACATCTCGTAAATGCTCGTATAAAATATGAAATTTCGGAAACAATCTGGATTTATCATGCTTAATAAAATTTTACAGAATGCTTTATTTAAAATGAAGTATGGAGCTGACATAATGCATTTTAAATATATGAATCGGATCAAATGATTTTTTTATTTGATTTTGAAATATGATTTTATGTAGCATTTTATTAACAGGTTAACCTTATCATGCTTATTAGTAAAAAGAAAACGTATTTTAGCGCTGTAGTCGTGTTAAAAAAGCATTATTCGTGGTTGTGGACCGGTTTTAATACTGAATTTCGTAATCAGACCCCCGAGTGCATTAAATCAATACAAAATACATGCGCTGGCGCACACGCTCATTTTACCCCGTACTAAATTCGGAAAAAAAACGTCGAAAACTCAATAGGTACATTTGCGGCAGGAAAACGTACACTTCTGAAAGTTATTATAAAAGAGATTTTGAAAGGAAAAATCCTTTCGATATCTCTTTTATAATATCAAAAGATGAAATTTGGTATGCAAACTAGGCTAGCGCTTAGATAATTGGATACTTTTTACTCCCATTATGCTTCCGTGAACTGTAACAAAAGCTAGTTAAATAATAAAAGATAGCTTAGTTCTACATCAAATACTAATACTTATAAAAACTCTCTAAACTAAATCAGAAGCTTTTGTTTGCAGTATCGTAGCTCTAATGTAATATTTTAAAACAAATAGTCTACAAGCTGTCGGCACCGAGACGCTCTCGAATGAAGCGCCATCGACGTGACTCTCTTTGTATAGTTTGATAATATTGAACTGGAAGTATTTAGTTCGAGATTTTCCACCTTAATCCTTACTTGTATTGTAAATGCGTCTATCTGTCAATCTTATTGCATATTCAGATTTAGTGTCCGCACAGCGGATTTTAATGCGCGGACTCTTTCGTATAATTTTCCGCAGATTTTTGCGTCAGTTCTGATACTTTACATAATTTAATGTGTCACAGAACTAATGGAAAAATCCGCGCAAATAAAATTCGCAGCGCGGAGACGCTGTGAGGCCCGATGAAAGGCACGAAATGCCAAAGCTGTTTTCTATGGTCTTTTATATTACATCTTTGGTTCTTAGCGATCACATTACAAACCATTTCACATTTTGAAACTGATTTCGCGCCTAAATTCTCGATCTTTACTGCACCTAATGCCCCCATGAATTTTTATGTCGCAGGCGAACGTATAGGAGTCACATCCGAAGCAATTTCGTTCGGGTCTATATGAGCCATTACATGAGAGTATTCGTTGTAATTCGTCCTAATTACACTATCAGTCACTCAGACAAAGGCAGTTCCTTCGAATTAGTCGCATACTGATTCAGCCTACGTATTCCTGTTTAACGAGATAGACACTCACGAGATAGACAAAAGTTGGTTATAATATAATTGATAGTTTAGGGTTGATAGTGATGAGATAATGAAGTGAGTAGCAGGGTTTGTTCAAACTATGAGAGAAAAAAAGAATAGTTTTTGCCCATAAATTTTAAAATTTCAGTAATTTAATTCATAAATCTAACCTTAGAAATCATTACGTCTTTTTATTAAATTTTGTTTATTAATTAATTTAAACTATAAACTTTGATTCCCTTTAAAACAAAAATGTTATTATTATAATATATTTTTAATAAGACATTCATAACTCAATTAAAGATAAGTTAATGAATCTGATAACATTACATTTAACAACCTTCGTTTAATTGCATATTTTTAATAATTTAATAAATAATGATTTAACAAATTTTGTTGCTTACCTAGTTTATCATGTGTAGTTAATGTATCTTTACTTACAAAAAATCTATATTTTTTGTCCCAAATATTTTTGCTATTCCACAAGCTTATAATTAACAAAAAAAGCTAGTTTTTAATTTGTTATTTATCTGATTCTTCCACTCATGCTATCAATTGTAGCTCAGCTTGTGTAGACTAAGTCATCGAATTTTTATAGAACTTATTATATCTTAATTACAGTGTAACACGATATAAGTATCTCAATTACAGTGTAACGTAATATTAGTATCTCAATACAGAGCGTAAACGATGTGTCAGCCGAGGCGGAGGTTGACACTCCCGGCCGGGATAATTGCCGGAAAGACACTGTAAATTCTAACTGGCAAGCCTGGCTAACTGATAAAAGCTCACATTATAACTATAAACAATATTATAAACTTGCCCTCTGTGGCTCAGTTGGTAAGCGCGTTAGTAGTTTAAGCCGGGGATAACGGGTTCGAATCCCGCCGACGGAGCAAAAGTTTTTCAATGTCTCCTAGGTCTTGGATTTGTGTTTAAAATATGTGTATGATTTAATAAAAATGTTAAAATAACATGTGTATAGTATAAATGTGTACAGATATATGACAACAGAAATAAATATATTTCCGTTGTCAGATATCTGTAACACCTCCCTGTAGATCCCTCGGGTACTTAGCACGGGTTTCGGCTATAGAATATTTCTTACTTGACACTAAAGTAGAGCCCGCACTGCAACGACTCGACGCTTCTTATCTTGTATTACATAAATAATTACACAGGAAACCCGTCCGGGCTGGCAGTAAATGAAGTAAAGGCATTTTTATTGCATATATATGACATATATTTAAGGGTTCCGAACCCAAAAGGTAGACGGGACGGGACTCTATTACTAAGATTTCAAAGTCTGTCTGTCAGCCCGTCTGTCTGTCTGTCTGTCTCCAGACTGTCTCTCAAGAACAGTAATAGTTAGAGAGTTGCAACTTTCTTAGAATTTGTATTTCTGTTAGCGCTATAACAATAATGTGGTATCTAAAACAAAATGAATTACATCTTGAAGTGGAGTTATCATACAAAAAAACGGGTCTTTAGCTAGTTTCTTCGTTTTTGGTACTAGATGGCGCTGCAGTACTTTAAAATCGCGATGTTGCTTGCATGATACTATGATAGTCTGTTATTTTTATTCAAGTTTCTAAAAAAATGTTTGATCTCTACAGGTACGCTACAGATACAGACAGTTTTTTCGAAATTATTCGAAATTATAATGGCGACCCCGACGCGTTTTTTGTGTTTATCCTTTTACTTTTATCCCTCATAACGTAAGTTATATATAGGTATATTATGTTCATCTGTATGTCAATAACCTCTTCTTAAACGATCTGACATATCTAATGAATTTTCTAATGTCTCAATACTGAAGTTGAAGGTTATTTGAATAATTTACATTCACAAACCAGCCTTGCAGGACTGATCTATCGGATCCGGGTACATTTTTCCATGGTAGAAGTCTCTAGACTTAGCCAATATTTTCGAGTAGTAAAATATTTTCTTTTCTACAATACTCGTAGGTAGTTTTAGGAAAGTTAACGGCTGTAAGCTCGAAGGTAAGACCGGTTATGAACGTAATAATTTACATCCCAGTTAGGCCTAACGTTAACTGTTTATGACTCTCTACAAAGTGATTTTGTATTTACTAGTATTAAGTCTCTTTAGTCACTAAATTAAAACATTTAAGTATGCATACTTAATGAAACAGAAAAACAAAAGTCATCATTTCACTTTGCCGAAACCGGCCGTGTATTAATTATAAATTCATAAAATCTAAGAAAATATATTGGAAAAAGTGCAAGAAAAGTGTGTTTCATTAAGTATGAACATGAATTTCCACCATGAATCAACAGTACAATCAATCACATATACAAACATTTACATAATATTTTATAATATTAAAAATAGGAAACATAATAATATATAAGCAAATTTAACTTTTGGAATAAAATTCCCGCCACATTGTAAAAACAAAAGCGCAACAAAAAACAGCATAATTTATACATCTTCTCCGTCATTACGCGTCATTGTTGGGACCCTTTCTTTGCGAAAACATTTCGTGTTTTGTCCGAGAGAAACAATACAACAATTTCCCTTTTATCGGAACAAAAAATTGTAACGACAGCGATGACGATCTAAGAAAACTTACGAACAATTGTCGGGGAGATTAGCAGTGAAAAATCGTGACGTGACGCCGTGACGGGACGACAAACAAAACATTACTAATTGCTTCATCTTTTATTACAACCGCCTCTATTGCCTGACACCACTAGGGGCGCCATGTCAAAAGAAAACTGCGGAATGGTAAACTAAATGTTCGAAAACAGAAAACCCGACTGTAAGAACGGTTGCAATTTAAACATCAAGTTTTGTATATTTCTAGAATGGCCTTTCAAAGTTCTTCATTTTGATACCCTACTCGACTTAAATAGACAGAAAAAGGTTTTTTAGAAACTCACAATTTTGATTGCAAAATCCGCCATTTTGATTTTTAATTTATTAATGTACTCAGTGTCACTTGCACTATCAAGACGAATCTGACGATACCTCATACGTTAAAATCAATCGAGCTATTATACATACATACTCTCGAAAAATATAACCCTCCTTCTGGCGCAGTTCAACAGGTTCGTTCCAGGTTGGCCCATGAATTAAAAATTAAGGATTTTTAAAAGGGAATTTAGGGGCCAAGTGAGCAGACGAGTTGATTGAATGCAACTGCCTTCGCCCATCGGCACTCGAAGAGTCGCAAGTGTGACTCTTCGGATGTTACAACTTATCTATTACAAGGAAATAGGCTACGGCAATGAGGCTTAGGGAATTTGGGCCACCGGTAAACTCATTTACTGGATGAAACACAAAATCGCTGTAGTATTTCCCCGGCCGAGTCAGCCCATTTATGCCGAAGTATGGCTCTCCAACGGTAAATACTTTGTGTGGAGGTCCTCTCCACACTTTCAAAGTTGAAAAATTTTATTTGATTTTTGGTGTGTTGCGGCCGCTGGGAGCCAAGATCGGAATGTTGACTTTAGGTATCATGAGATTTACACGTACGGGACCAGACTGACGTGGTGTGAAGCGTCCATATATATATTATTGTTATTATCACTATAACTTTCTTATGATTATTTAGGGGATAAGAGATCAGGTAACCCACCTGAAGGAAAGCAACTGTCGTCGTCCATGGACACTCGTGACATCCGAAGAGTCGCAAGTGCGTTGTCAGCCTTTATGAGGGATAGGAAATGGGAATAGGGATAGGGGGATTAGGCAAGTTTGGCCTACGGTAAACTCACTCACAGAACGAAACACAGCACAACGCCGTTTCACGCCAGTTTTCTGTGAGGCCGTGGTATCAGTCCGGTCAAGCTGGCCCATTCGTGCCAAAGCATGGCTCTCCCACGGCCATAAGCATCCGTATTATGTACTTAAGTATTACTTATATGTACTTAAGGTCGGAAAATGTCTAATTGGTACACGCCTCTACGGGGTTTGAACCTGCACCTTGTCGAGTGCGAACCAAAGGAATTTTATAAGACCCAAAAACATTATTCCACTGTCACCCTACTCATTGTTGTCGATATCGTTTCTTGAAAAATGTAGGCGAAAACACCTCCCTTGTTGTGTTAATCCCGGATAAGCAACGGATTAGGGATGAATAATTCCCGACCGCAAACAAGAAACAAACACGAAGAAAAAATACAAGACCCCTTCATTTCTTTATTGGTTAATCGTTTTATTGAATCTCTTTGAGCATTCCGAGTGGGCTCCACTTGAAGTTGGGAAAATTCTGAACTTACAAACAATCCAATTAGGATTTTTTCTCGATAAAACTTTTTTTTTATAACCATATTATATGCGTCCAATATAGTAATTGGCAAAATTGTCTTACCTAGGCACTAAGTTTTTCTAATCTTATGTGAAAAAGAAATGCTATAAATAAACTTTATGTTGTCTCTACACACGCTATGTAATCTATTATATGTAAATAAGTCGGGTTATCCTTACCGACGCTATAAGTCCAGAACGCACGAACCGATTTCTACGGTTTTGCATTTGTTGGAAAGGTCTTGGGCTCCTCGAAGTTTGTAGCAAAAAAATTAGGAATAATTTCAATAGAAAAGTTACCACGCGGGCGGAGTGGGGGGCAACAGCTAGTCTATTAAATAAAAATAAGTCGGGTTTTCCTTCGTAACTCAATAAGTCCAGAACGTACGAACCGATTCCTACGGTTTTGCATTCGATGAAAAGGTTTATAACAAAGAAAATTCAGGAATTTAAGAGAAAAGTAGGAAAACAGGCAAAAACATTTTCATTCTCTACAACGGCGCTTAACAGCTACTCATTGTACTCTGCTCCGTTAATTTCACAAATTTTCATTGCAGGTATTGTTAAGGGGTCACTAAGTATAATAGGAATTTAATTTAAATTAAAGAAAATAATACTTATAATGTTAAAACGAGTTCCAAACAAGTGTTGTTAAAAATTGATCAGTGACATCAGATTCATTTTTTTCTTGACTTTAAATAATAATTAATACATTATTAATTATTGCAATAATCGTTTCACTACAAAGTAATTAAAATACCATCTTCAAACATTATCAGGGATACTCAACCCCTCGGTGCAGTTCTGTCCAACCTCTCACCTTGCCGGGCTAATCTGCTGGTTATTGTCTAACTTTGCCCGTTACCCCGGGGTAATGTAACAACTTGCGAGTGTTGAACAGCCAAATATATGAAGGTATATAGATAAGATAATCTATTAGACTTCCCCGTAACGTCTTATCCCGGATTCCGGAAGGTTTGTTTAGAATTAACAAAAGGTTGTTTACGCCTGGTCTATATATCGTCAAATAATTTTTTACATTAGATCAGCTATTTTCAAACGCGGGCCCGACACACGGTGTCCCGTCTTTGCTATGTTATATTGTTCGTTAACGTCGTCAGGACTAATTTCATACGAAGGTAAAGTATAATAGTAGATATAATCTGTTATTCTTATTTTTTTAATTACCCAAAAAAAATATCTTTATTTATAATAAAAGAAGTAAAATTGGCGTGTCTGTACAATTAATATTTTTTACAAACTAATCAATGTAGGGGGCTTAGGAACAGTAATAGAATCCAAATCGACAAAAGTCTGTTTGTCCGTTTATTCGCACTAATCTCCTAAATTACTGAACGGATTCGAATACTTCCTTTCTATTTAACAGCTATTTAATCCAGGCAACGTATAACATACTTTTTGTACCGGGAAAATGTACGGTTCCCGTGATATACAAATTTTCGCGCAACGAAGTTGCGGGCATCAACTAGTTTTAACTTAAAATTTATTTTATCTTTTTTTCATAGATCTTGCAAAGAATAGAACCTGTACATTGTATCTATCTTTATCAGTAACAAAATATGACATTTCAATTTATCACTACGTATCTCTCGTGACCGCTCCTTCTTCGCATCACAGATCTTCAACACGAAGGGAGAAAGGTACAAGTCATTCCGACGATTTTCTCATATCTTGTAGTTTCAATAATAATTCTAGGAAACGTATGTCGTGTAAGATGGTGTAAGCAAATGTCGAGTAAAAAATGATAAAGAACAAGTTTTGAATTTGTAGCGGGTAGCACCAAGCGGTTCTTTCGTATACTATGAGCTTGGCTGCTGCCGGGTGCCTAGAATTTTCTGGGTAATTAAAAAAACTTTACATCATTATTATTTACACAAATTGTTCAATAGGGACCATCCATAAAGTACGTTTCACGTAAAGATGGGAGGGGGCCTTCGAAGTGTGACATGGTGTGACATAGGGGTGGGGGGAGTCCTCAGATTTATGACATCACATTTCGAATTTTGAAATTTAATCTCAAAATTTTAAATATTGATGTGGTTTTAAATTTTTGGGTGTAAAATTGCAAATTTTGTTTAACACATCACGCCAGTTTTGAAACACACCTTTACCATTTCCGCTGTATTCATTTCAATTTTACAAATTTATAACAAACTAGCTGACCTGACAAACGTTGTTTTGCCAAAACAATTTAGGGTTATACTACCCCTATCATTTAGGGGGATGAAAAATAGATGTTGGCCGATTCTCATAGATACCGGATAAGCACAAAAAATTTCTTCAAAATCGGTCAAGCTTTTTCGGTGGAGTATGGCAACGAAAACTCACAGTTTTCGTTGCGAGAATATCGGTATACTCGTATGTTGAATATAGGTATTAGATATAGGTTGACATTGTCACCATGAACCAACAGTACAATCAATTACATATGCACATTGTATGACGTCACAATAGGGAGGGGGGCAATC
Organism: Cyclargus thomasi; assembly: GCA_026546445.1. Taxonomy (NCBI): domain Eukaryota; kingdom Metazoa; phylum Arthropoda; class Insecta; order Lepidoptera; family Lycaenidae; genus Cyclargus; species Cyclargus thomasi. The sequence goes on along the minus strand of JAOTAV010090868.1, from coordinate 27,435 downwards.
CTCAGAAATGTGACCAGTGACAAGGGACAAATCATGAAATATGTGTGACGTACTTTATAGATGGCCCCGTATACGTGAATACTATAGTGTACTCGGATATTCTGTAACTAAAGGTCTGTTGAAGACTTAGGTTTAGCTAACGAACTAAGTGGCTTGTCTGGATTTATAATTTATAGCCTTCTTTTAAAAACGCTTTTTCATGTCTCCCTTCCTTTGCGAACAAAGGAGACTGAAAATTTAATTCGGCGAGAACTCGATACAAAAGAAACAATAAGGAATATGACAAATGTTATGCATTAGGAAAAGTTAAAAGCGACTAAGAAGTTTCTGGAACTTTTGTATCTCACTTCCACAGTCACTTAGCATAACTAGTTCACCTGGCAACAACTGTCGTTACATAAATAATATCGGAGACAGGACTGTTTATCCCACAACAGGGAACATAAAAATAAGGGCACGATTTATGTTATAGGGCTTAGGGCAGAGTTGAAGTATATTATAGTAAGAGTAATTGCAATGTTTTTCAGAATCTCCGCGGCTTTTATATGCTTCCGTGAAGTTAATTTCGCATAATATTATTGTGGGGGTTCTCGTGTACCTAGTTTTTTTCGGCCCCATATAATATGTGGCTTAAAAGATCACCTACTTAAGTCATAGTGTAGTAGGAAACATGTTCGTGTTTAGTTGGTGCCCGCAACTTCGTTGCGCAAAAATTTGTATATCACGCGGGAACAGTGATAAAAAGTGTCCTAAATGTTGCCTAATAGCTATTAAACGAAAAAAGATTTATTCAAATCCGTCCACTATTTCCTGAGATTAGCGCATACAAACAGATAAACATTTTTTTGGCAATATGTGTTCCTTAGCACCCCCAACATTAATTATTTTGTAAAAATATTTCATGTGCAGGTACTCAAATTTCACTGTTTTATTTTATGTATAGATTTTAAGAATCGTACATCAGGATATTAGCTCTAGTACTTTCCTACGACAGACCGTCTAATCTCTCTAACTTAGAAATAAAGTGTGAAATTCACGTCAGGACCAGGAATATAAGGTCCTGACGCGAATTTGACACCACCGTAAAACAAGTGCACAACAACACTTACCCCCCTATTTATAAATATATTTAAATAGTGCTTAACTAATCAAGATTCGCAGTCATTTTTCGAAAATATCGAAAACGTCACACGAAAGAGGGCAAGGCATACAAGCTAAGGCGTACGTTTTTTTTTTCACTTTAGTGAACACATATGGGCATAAGACTTCAGAATACTTAATACCACATTATGTTAACAAGCTACCTAGCAAACTACAAAAAATTTACAAAGCTAATATAAATGTGAAATAATTGTATCATAAGTTAAAACTGTTCTATATACTAAATGTAACAAATAATATTGATGACGACTTTAAAGCAATAGTATTTGTCGATACTCGATTGCGACTACGTAAATATTTAGTATTGCACATTCAGTTCCGCAAGTGACCGCTAGAGTCGCTGTAAAATTTTTACCATACTAAAAATTTACGTAGTCGCTTTCGAGAATCGACAAATACTATAGCTTCAAACTCATGGTACAGCCACTGCATGAGGATCACATTCCTCGTCTGCAACTATGCTGAATATTTTTAATCAATACAAATTAGATAGCCCCGGGCGAGTGCCCATTTGGGATCCACTTGGGATTGAAAATTTCTTTTGATATTATAAGAAAACAATACGGTATTTCCGTGTCTATTTTATGGGTCATGCCTTAGTTGACGCAAAAGCCCTTAAATATACTTTGTAACTTTTTTAACAGAAGACTGATTTGGAAAACAATAGCATGTAGATATACGGGGGGTCGTTAATGTGTGACATGGGGGCGGGGCGTCTTCAGTTTTGTGACATAATATATGAAATTTGTGCGTACTTTATGGATGGTCCCTAAGCTATACCAGCGACAAAGCTATATGAAAACTATGACTAAAAATGTTCTTATTATTTTGTCTTCACAGATGAATGATGTACAGACTTATCTAAGTCGTAGGGCAAAGCTAGTAATAAAGTTAAACAAGATCGAATATTGATCGTCCGCCCCAGGTACCTCGCTATCCGAACAATGTTTGCTCGAGATATTTGCCTGACGGTTGTTATAAGATTCAACTTGAGAGGTTTATTATACCTCCGCTTATTGCTCTTGGATATGAAATTCTTTTTGTTAAAATTGTTCGCATAACTTCGGAGGATGGTAGCGAGTCTATTAATGGAAAATTATATCCACCTTAAAACAGCTCGGTTATGTGTGGAAATTGCAAACTATGCAATCTTGGTGAATCGTCGCTAATTGCAAACCGATAAAAGCTTTTAGCCGCCTAATAAAACGCTTTCTTAGACAGAAGATGCCCAAAAAAGATTTTTTATTTGTTTTACTTAACTTTTTATTATGAGTGAAATCATAATAAAAAAGTTAACACTAGCTTGAATCAAAAAAACTTATCACTCAGACCGTACATATACAACCTTTTTTAACTTTTCCGTGCTGACCGCTGAGAGTTCCTCCCCCCCCCTGTTTCCGCCCGCCTACCACACCGCACCCCCTACATAGTACCGCCATTAGTAGAACCCACAATCCAGTAGGCTGGTTACCACTTTATTATCTACTTTTTAATTTTTAAAACATGTCGTGGCGAAAGTGTAGTCTTTCTTAAAAAATATTAAAAGATAATTTATACTACCAATTATTTTAGGTATAATTTCTCTATGGTTTAACAAAGAATTGACATTCCCTGGTCTTCATTTTAGGTTGACCGTGAAAGTTGCAATTATTTTATTGTGATAAGTATGGGCAAATTCATGTTACTGGCGCGCTCGTCCGTGCAAATCACAATAAATATTTTCGCTTTCAGTACTGTTTCTCTCACAAAAAACTCTGTAATATAAGGTGCACAAGTATTCTCACTTACTTTTCACACTTCGTAATATATTGTTTAATTATTATTATTATTATTATTAACCTACTAAGTTGCTCTTGCCCGCAGCTTCGCTTGCGCGAAGTTCGGAAATACCGTAAAAATACGAATATTCTTGTCAGACTTCTTTCGGAACAAGATGATTTTTACAAGATTAAAAATAGCCTATGTGACTCTCCAACCTTTTAGCTAAGTATGTACATAAAATGCTATTTCATTTTGCATTTGCGTGAAGGAAGAACAAACAAAGAAACAGATAAATTTTTTGCCGTGGGAGAGCCATGCTTCGGCACAAATGAGCCGTCTTGACCGAAGTGATACCACGGCCTAATAGAAAACTGGCGTAAAACGGCGATGTGCTGTGTTTCGTTCAGTGAGTGAGTTTACCGGTGGCCCAACTTCCCTAATCCCCCTATCCATATTCCTATTCCTTATTTCCTCATAAAAGGGCGGCAACGCACTTGCGACTCTTCGGATGTTACGAGTGTCCATGGGCGATGTCAGTTGCTTTCCATCCCTAAATGCTCGCTTGCCCCCTAAATGTCATTAAAAAAACACTTCCATTATCATTCCTCACAAAATTACGCACTACAACTAGGATTACTGTTCTGGTTTTGTTCGACGATAAGGCCAGGTCAATGGTGTTCATAAAACGTTAGTTAATTGGAGATAAGGGCCGTGGCACGGTATCGGCGGAAGCGTATCCTGCGATAGCCAGGCTTACTGGAACACTCGTGATAGGTATGACTGGTAACTGTCACGTGGTTGCTTAGGACATCCGTGAGAGTCTTTTTTTTATTACAATAGGGAAAAAGGAACAAAAGCCCGAGGCCCTAGCATAGAGGCCAAAAAGGTTATTTCTACAGCAAGGTAGACAAAGTGACGGATGCTCAAAGGAAATCTGTCAGTTTGTCTATTCCTCGGTCGCCGTGCTAAGCCCTGCAGGGCTAGCATAGCGTCAGTAGACATACGGAAGTATAGACAAACTGACAGATGGTTGGGATAAACTGACAGATGTCCTTCGTGCATCCGTCACTTCAACTTAAATGTGTTTTAAACTAATCTATATACTAATATAGATTAGTTTAAAACTTTTAGCACTAACTATATTCTATGTACATAAACAAAACTTTTACATATACGCATGGTACGCTTTTTTTAATCCTGATAAGGTTTGTCAAATCCGAACCTTGGACTTACTTAGTTTAAGAAACTGCCCCGGGCGGACACTGCTTTTGCTTTAACTTGGATCGAACTTCAACTTGGCGAACACTTATGTGAGTCTCTAATAAACTTCCTAACAAGCGTCTAAGTACGTATTTGAGAGGACTTTGCATTTACTATGTAGCGGAAGAGGACTTAATATATACGTTGATTATTATTTCAAGGAAAGGTAGCCGTACAGACAAAATTTATAATTCTCAGATCGCCATATATACATATAATAATATATTATACTATATATACATATAATAAAACGGTAAAATTGGAGTGTCTCAACGTCAATGTGGGAGGGCTAAGGAACAGTAATAACACATCGAAAAAAAAGTTATCTGTTCGTACGCGCTTATCTTAGGAACTACGAGACGGATTTTAATAAATCTTTTTTGTTTATTAGCTATTAGGTCTGGGCAACAAATAGGATACTTTTTATCCCGAAAACAACGCTGAAAACCCAAAATCTGAATCTGTAAGGAATCACGAGTTCTCTCAGTAGTTTTGGAACCATGGTATACCTTGGTACCAAATCTTATTCTTATCTATCTCTTTTTGGTAACATATACCTGGGACGCTTCTAGGGAAACCAAAATCACCATATGTATCCATACTAATTTCGAGGTGAACATAGAACCTATTCGGAAAAACACCGTTTTTGGAAGTCGGTTAAAAATAATATTCGTATTCCACGCTCCTGCGTCATAGTAGATGTAAAAGGGGGAACAAAGTTTTCCGCTCACGTAATAATATATAGATATAAAGTAAATAATAAACATACGAAGGGCTTTATATAAAGTTAGGGTATTAGCTGCTGACTATAATATTTTTGGTTCCGAATAAATGCTCCCGTAGGAGGAATCATTTCCACGCGGGCAAAGCCGCGGATAAATGCTAGTATAAAATAAAGAAAAAAAAAAGATTCAATAGTAGAGGGCTGAAAATAATTTCAGCACAGATTTAAAAAAAATATAATTTTGTAGGCAATTTAAATTATTTAATAAGAATTATTATAGTGACTTTCAGTACAAAGTTAGTTCATAGTCAAAATTATTGAGTATCCTTCAGGGGCAAAGATAATAAACAAAGTCAAGGTTTAGTTAGTTACGTCTCTAGCATTATATACCTAAACCGTCAACATTAAAGGCTATTTTTGCTTATCAAGGCTGACGAGAAAAAGGTCGCGGAGTCTCTTACACCAAATATTTGTCGTGGTTGTTTGAACAACTTCAGATTTTTTAACGCACGACTCCACATGGTGGCAAAACATTTGTTTCAATAAAAATGCAAACATTTGTTTAGTAGTGGGAGAAAAACAACAATGTTAGAATATTTAACTGTTTGTGGACTATGTATTTTTTTAATGAAAACGAATTGACCCTACGACGTCTAAAAAAAAACATTAAAACCATTGTAATTATTTTTTTTATTTTAAAAATTGTGCACGAAAATAATAACACAAAATTTATATTTCCATATTCTGTGAAATCTAAACTTTTTTTTAATTCACGCCAGTGTCATATTAAATTCGTCAATATAAGTTTGCTGATCGTATACAATAAAAAAATGGAGTATTATCTTATTACTAACTCATCAATACTTTGTTTGCTGATAGTACGAACTTAAGAATGAAAAAGGTGTATCGTAGTTTATGTCTGAACAAGCTCGTACCAGGTGGACGCAGGCGGACGGAACCGGGTGTTTATCCTAGTTAACGACCGCTCCCAGCATATTAACCCAAACATACCTCCACTTCGGACATATCAAAGGTGTTCTAAACTAAAAATATTCTGTTGGTATACATAGTTACAGGAGTAAAATATTATCAGTTTACTACTAGTAGTACTTAGTAGGTAAATAAATTTTAACTTAATTTTAAGTTAAGCATGTAAACAAAAATGTGGTAGAAAGTTGCAAGTTAAATTTATTAAAATTTAGTTAAAACTAAGTTACCTACTTATCTACTAATATATAATACGTGTAAATCAGACATATTAAATAACATATTACAAAGGTGATAGCTAATATATTTTTACAACCTTCGAGTAAATACACACTTTTGCCTATAAAATTTTAACACATATTTAGTAAGTTACAACTTACAAGATATGTGTTAAAATTTTATAGGAAACTTTTTCATGATCTAGCCAGTACTTACAATTACATTATGTACGATTGGGGACGTTGAAACAGAGCCATATTTTGGATCTAAGTAAGTTGGTCGTGCTATGTCAAACCCAGCTTATAGATCACGATTTAAATCGAAATTACATTATATTCTAACCAACTGCCGCATGTCCCCTAATTGGCTCTTTTTTGATTTCCCTCGTGGTACTTCAAATCCACATTATTTTAATTTCTAATTTCCGGTGGAAAGGGGTCGATTATGCAAAAAATAAGCAGTTTTTTAAATTTGAAATAATAATAATATCGATTAACGCTTCACACCACGTCAATCTGGCCCTGTGCTAAGTACCCGAAGGATTTGTGTTACAGGCACCAGACAACGGAAATATATTTTATACTTTTATACTATACACATATTTAAAATTTTCATTATATAATACACATATTTAATATACATCCATCCCAGGAACATTAGATAACTTTTTTTTTATTCCGTCGGCGGAATTCGAACCCGCGAAACCCGGCGTGAGCTACCAAAGCTCAACCACTGCGCCACAGAGATCGTCAACAACAAATATTACTTTCTTCTTCGACTTCCGTCTTCAATTGTTAATGCAATCAAAGACCAATTATTTTATGATTTAGGTATGATTTCTCTATGATGCAATTTTCTTTCTACAGTTTTTTGTGGCTTCGACAACGCGAATTAAGTTTTCGATCATTTTGTCTGACGATTTCTATAATTATTCAAGAATTTTGTCCAAAGTTGATCCCTGTATGTCTTGCGTATGATCTTGTTAGAAGTTGAGCGAATAAAACAAGGTGTCCTTAAGAAATCCGGGATTTAGCCGAACCACATAAATCTTATATACTTTATAGGTTAGGGTAGATACGAATTATATCGATAAAAAATAGATTATTAATTGATTTATTTTTATAACAATATTGTTCGACAAAGATTGAACTATTGTAAAATACAAGTAACAATATTAAAATTGTATATTAAATTAAAACAATAAAATTAAATTATTTTGAAAGGAAGAATCTTCTATTCTGTATTGTTTTTTTATCTTAAAATATATAATACTAGCATTCGCCCGCGGTATCGCTCGCATGGGATTTCAAAATCACATAAAATACGAACACCAAGGTAATCTCCTTTAGTCTGAGAGCTGATAGCAAAAATTGAGTAGGTATTTGAGGTAAGCTGACACCTTGTCATATAACTCTCCTATTACACCCCAATACGGCACTGCAGACCGAGATGAGAAGCGGGGCCTACCCTATATTTTACCTAAAGTAAAAAAAACAAAAATATATTTGAGGCAATATGTATTTTTATATGAATATTGAAAGAACAGAAAAATTAAAACCCAGATGATTTAGTGGGGGTTTTAAACATTAAAAGGCGCGCCCAAAAATAATTTGCGAAAATTGCTTGCAAAGTATAAAAAATGTATTTGTGGGAACTTGAAATTTTAATACAAGACTTTTCATCACTAAACAATATGATTCCGAAATACATTTTTGGAAATTTCGTTTTTGTAACCGGCGGATATTGAAGTCAGATTTATTGTAAGGTTCCAAAAATTTTTATCCGCCCATTTAGGTCGAGTAGGGTATCAAAATGAATTTAAATATTCCATTTTAAAACATACATAACTTGATGTTTGAATTGCAATGGTTTTCTGCAGTGTGGTTTTCTTTTTTTGGCAATTAGCTTGTTAATATTAGTATGTATTATTTTATAAGTACATGTTCAAAACATCACGTACTATAAGAAATATCGACAAACTTCGACATCACTACAAGTAGCGAAGTCTTCGAGAGAAGTTCACAAATTGCGCATTTACAAGTCGCCCGCGCTGGGCCCTAACTGATATTTATGGCCGAAACGCACCTATTATAACGCGTACACACAACTGTAGGCAAATATTATGGATATTATACGTCGGATAAACCTACAATAATAGAGACACATAATACTAAAATGTGTAGCCACTTGTTTCTAGTAATAGTACTGAATACAGTACCTCTATACGACACTGAAGCAAGGGCTAATAATATACCGAATGTTTGAAAGAATTGATTTTCTTTTATGTGTGATGGTTCGAAATTGAAATAACTTATAATTTGTACGGTGTACTTATATTATTTTATTTATTTGTTTTTAATTTTAAATAGTGCGAAGTATTATAAGAGAACTTATTGAGATAACTTACCTATTCCCATTACTTATTCCCTCATAAAACGCCCGCGACGCACTTGCGACTCTTCGGATGTCACGAGTTTCCATGGTCGAAGGCAGCTACTTTCCATCAGGTAACCCGTCCGCTCGCTTGCACCCTAAATATCATAAAAAGACACTAACAATAAATTCAACAAAATCGGACAAAGTCAAACGTCGATCCGTCAACTGCGGACTGCCTGTGAATCGATTTCTTCGATGGCACACTGTACACCCCGGAGTACAATATTCTTATCATTAGCTAATCTATGCTCTGCAAATACGTAACAACATTAGCAATCAACAGAACTTGCTTTGTCAAACAACTCGATATCAAACAAATTGCCGATCTGGAGTGGTGTTAAAGTGAAAATGGAAAGGCGATCGAGTTCACTTAACTGAGCTATAAATCTCTGCGGTACCTTGCATTAGGGACATCAGCGCTTCACGTCTCATTAGCGGGGGGTGTGCTGAAAAATTCTAACACTAAAATACACATTATGCAAAGTACCGCAATTACGGCGAAGCATAGGGCTGTGGGTGCCTCAGATTTGAATGGAGGAGTAAGAAAGTAAGGATAGAAGAATTACCTAAGGAACCATCCATATAGTACGTCACACGTTAAGGGAGAGGGGGGAGAGGTTAGACGAAGTGTACAGGGGGGTCCTTAGTTTTGTGACATCACATTAAAAAATTGTATAAATTTAATGTCGAAGTTTGAAATATTAAGGTGGTTTCAATATTTAGTTGTAAAATTGCACATTTGTTTGATTTGATCTCAGAAATGTGATTACCTGTGACAAGGGGGTGGGGATACTTTATTGATGGTCCCTAAGAAAGAGAAAGATTGGTCTAACTAGAACCATCGACGAAATTGATCGGTTGAAGGACCTACGCCATTTGATCGGAAGATATGAATTACATGTACATCACATAACGAGACCAACTTACTTAAATACGCAAGTTGACTCTCAATCAACTTCCCTAATTCGTAGTACATCCTAGATACTTGAAAGAAAACTAGTTATAACTATCATAAACGAAAACTACCATTAAAAGAAAAAAAGAGAAAAGTGTCAGACAGCTACAGCAACCCTTTTAGCGTCAGGAATCAATTGATAATTAAAACTGAAATTTCATTAAATAAAAAACAATAACTTTTTTATAACCCATAACCCTGAATCGGAGAAAGGTACGCTCCGCGTCATTCAAAGTGCGGAATTAACATAAATAATAACATCATTCCTCACGACGGCAGCAGCCGCGATATTGCGTCATTTGCCTCCGCCCTTTATAGCCGTACAACACTTAACTCCAAATAAAAAAGTATATTATAAATTTCTCGGCAGGTCGATTTTTCTCGCGGCGGCTGGAGGTGGCAAGCGCCAATTTGCATCACAATTGTCTGGCCTCGGTTCGGTTCCATGTTTTAATTCGAACAACAAATAATACTCCGCAACGGAATAAGAAGTAACGGTGCTGTATTTGCATATTAGTGGTCGTCTGCTTTTCATAAAAAGTCGTTGCGAAAATAATAACAGCAAGGAGTTTATTGCCTTGAAGGTTTTAATGGGCTTCGTGCGTAGTTTACACGTACAATGAACAAAACGGATTGGCGGCTCGCCCGTTATGTCGCTGTATTTTCTTTATTACATTTGTGATACAACTTTAGAGCCGAGGAAAATTTTAATTAAATTTAGTGACTATCATAACACTTTTTATTTTTGGAGAACATGACATTGAGAACTAGATATTTTTGAAACAAAGCCTTTTGAAGGTTTTTAGAAACTAAAGGATACCTGATCTAGCGACGGAAAACACTCAGCTCTCTCAGCTCAGCGATTACCAGGAAATACACTTAGGACCCACCAATAATTACACCATATCGTAGTATTTACGTATCTTAATATACTACGTATAATATACTTAATACTAGCATAAAATATACTTTATTGTATGTATTATAGGATGGTTTTCAAATTCATTTCAAACTGAAATTATTATTACTCTTTCGACTTTGCCGTAGTTGGGTGAAATTCAGACGCTTAAGCACCCACAATCTTGTTTAGGACTTCACGGAAGTGTCAGAGTCGCTCGACTTAGATACAATTTTTATGAAAACCGCGTGGGCTATGTGCTGATCTCGTGGGTTTTCTACCTAATGAGTTTGAAGCCTGGCTCCGAAATAAATCTTGTGATTTTGTGACTTACAGTATCCCACGCTGTGGAGTGTAAAGGAAAGGCGTAAGCGATATTTTGTTTTGTTACGGCAAAAATAAGGGCTGTTAGTTTTTTAAATGCTTGAATGAATATTTCATATGAATATTAAAAGTAGTCGACGCCTGCAATCAGACGAAAATTACATATTTTTCAGTCAAATATAACCTAGTCTATCAATATAGGATGGTAATACGATAATTGTGTTGAAACGATTGTGTGTTATTCTTTTATCATTTACTTAAATTTTGATAATTTACATTGTATACCGGTTTAACTCACGTATAGCTTACACTGTGAAATCTCAATAAGCTGAACATTATTTTTTTAATAATTAAAAATGACTAGCATTCAAATATACTTTAAAGTTTGTATAGAGAATATAATAACTAGCAGTTAAAATAACAGGAAAACATCACGCTGAATGATTATCATATTTATCTTGTTATGTTACTAACATTTGTCCGCGGCTTTATTCGTGTGGAATTAGAAAATCGTGTAAAGATATAAATAATTTGGGAACATGCGGATTTTTCTATAAAAGTACCAAGAATGAAATTGAAAGATAGCTAGTGGACGCTTGCTTTGCCATGGGAGAGCCATGCTTCGGCACGAATGGGCTGGCTAGACCGGAGTGATACCTCGGCCTTTGGCCCACCACACATTCCCACCACTGTATCTCCTGTGTCGCCAGGATCAGCAGTGGTATCCAACCACGAAAACCCTTTGATGTGATCTCAGGGGGAAGCCACGGGAATAAATATAAATAATTACTTACACTTCCCCCCCCCGCGGCCTCCGTACGGTTCACATCGTCTGACGTGCGCTCCGGGATTAAAAAATATTTTCAGTAGTGACACCTCGGCCTCACTGAAAAACTGGTGTGAAACGACGTTTCATTCATTGAGTAAGTTTACCGGTGGCCCAATTTCCCTAATCCCCCTATTCCTATTCCCATTTCCCATTCCCTCATAAAGGCCGGCAACGCACTTGCGACTCTTCGGATGTTACGAGTGTCCATGGAGGACGGCAGTTGCTTTCCATGTGGTAGCCCGTCTGCTCGTTTGCCCCCTTAATATCATAAAAAAACGCTACCTACGTCATTGTCAAATTATGTCAATTCCATGTAAGTCAAGATCTGTCGATCTGGGTTTGACATAACGCGACCAACTTACTAAGACAAGCAATCTGGCTCTGTTTCAGCTTCCGTGATTGTACAAATGAGCCTCTTATAACATGGACCCTAAACCGTGTTGCGTCTTTACGAAACATTATAAATCAAAGCACGTTGCTCCTTATAAACATATTTCGTGTGTCGTTCCTTTTTTAAATTCGCCTCCCTTATGCTTATCACAATTTCGTACGTTAATAAGGAATTTCGGCATAGGCTCTATTTTAGTTGATAAAAAACTGTTATTGGGAGAGACAAGAACATGTTATAGCTTACTCTGTGTTTATTTTTATTACTTTATCTTTTTACAATTATATACGTATAATTTTTTACTCAGAATTATTCAGAGTTTATTATATTATTATATCAAAATAACTAGATGAAGTCGATAGATATGATGATCCATAAACGCTATTTTTTGGTGTGCAAAGAGGCCTTAATACTGTGTAGGCCGTTTTGACAATATTATGGTACTTTGTACAATTACTTAAAATTTTTGAAAAGTATCCGACTTTTACTAAAGAGAAAAATGCTATAAAGAGGTCAGCTGGGGTGCATCAATTTTTCATAAAAATTTTACGACCGAGGGAACTTTATATATAACTAGAGGTCGCCCTATAGTCGAAATTTGACCGTAAATATTTAGGGCCTGTTTCACCGCTTACAGGTAGTCTATCCACAACTTTACTTGACAGATGTTTTATGGAGAATCTGTAAAAAAGTTGTAGATAGCCTAACAGAAACTTTATCACTAAAAAGTTTTAGGGGAGCTAAAAAAAACTATAATCTATTCTCAGTTTAATTACAGACAATCATAAGCAAAAGAGTATTTCGTGTTTAATTATTGTGGCATGTTAAATATTATAGTGTGCGTAGCGTTTTATTTATCAAAATATGCACGATTAAAGCATATTTTTAATTAATATTGGTATTCCTCGCTCTTTCTTGTTATTACCTATGACTGAGACAAATTTTATGCTTTTAAATCTACGCGTTTTTTCTAAAAAGGGGTACAATATTTTTCGCTCACGTGCTAATATATAGATTATATAGATATGCGATGCGCCCCGGCACACCCCGACAACAGTATTCACGAAGCTCAAAGCAACAACAATTTACCAATTAAAACTACAAATTAATTCAGCACCTTCGCAAACAAATAGTACGGTTGATAGTAATTTAGTATGAAAGTTGTTAAGACGGTGGCGACAGGTTTAAACGGCACTTGCCCCCCCACCCCCTGTTAGCCCCCTCCAGGGTGGGTCCGGTCAAGGGGCCTTAATTATACACTACCAGCTTAACACGTGGCCGAGAGGACAGTGTACGTACTAAGGTTCCTAGGTAAATTGAGTTTTCCTTTGCTGCGTTTTCTCTATTTATGTACTACATTACTAAGTTTCATAATATCTATACATGTACATACATATATTTATAAAAATTATTTTTATTTATGATTTGTAAGTATATTATTATACTATGTTATAAATTACAATAACGATGCTACAGGAAATAAATTCAATTTCGGTTCGTCTCAAAAATGTAGAAAGTTAGCCATGTTAGTACAGATCGCAACAGATTGAAATTTATTTAGTCCCTTCCAACATTACTGTTTAAATGTATAGCCGGCTCAAAATCCAAGTAGAAAACACTGTAGCTTCGACAGTCAGAAAAAAATACAAAATTAGCTCTGAATAAAAATATTTTGATTTTGACTATGGGCACTGGCACTATGATAGCATTTTTCTTAAAATAACCGTCGCAGTGTGCGTACAGTCCCAACAACAACACAAGACGAGAAGTCACAACTTTTGCCAAGGATTGTCCGTCTTGGATTAAATTAACATTAGGTGAAACTATCCCTCGGGACCCTAGGCCCATTGTGCCAACAGTTGTGCCCGCTGCGGTCGACGAATTAAAATTACAACATGTAAATTGTCCGAAACGTCTTGGCTTTATGTTTGTTGGAAAACTCCTTTCAATTACTTATGGGCCTTTGTCCGACTGCGTCTATGTCTATGTTGAAAAGCTGGCACTTAGTAATTAGAATATTGAGAATAGATCTAGAGTCCAATTAGCAATTAGACACTATAGTAGTTTTCTGTATTTCTAGAAACGAACTCGCCAAATCAGAGACAAACTTTCTAGCAGAGCGTGCTACCTTTTATGAGGCCGGCATAAAACGGAAGTTGCTTTTCATCATGTAGCCCATTGAGTATGACCACTAATTTTATAAAAAAAAGAGAAAATACACACGCGGTGCGTCTTGCAATATCAACTACTTCGCTACCCGCTTGAACATCTTCTCTATATTCTTATAAAATTAAAATCAGATAATTCTAAGAAATTACAGATGCTCTTCTTGGAAATGATATTCAAGAAATGGCACATGAAGGCACAATCGGTAAGTTTTAACGAGCTGCGGACAGTCACGAGTCGGGAGTCGAACGTGTTTACCTACATCTCGACAAACTTCGAGACTTTCTCGAGACTTCCCGAGGCTCGCCCGAGACACAGGATGTGGCAGTCGGAATTGGTCACATGTTTCGACAACTTCTATCGAACTGGTGTTTATTCTTGGACCATGTGTTAAAGGTCTAAGCGACGTTCTAAACTCAAGGTAGTGGAATAAACCAAGTAAAGAAATTGCAGTTTTTTATTATTAAAGTGGTTAAAATCAAGTTATAACTAAGTGTATTCGAAAGTTTGAGAAAATATTTTTAAATAACTTATTGGAATTTCATTCAAGGTTTGATAAATTATGTCTTTTTTGACATCATAAAATGTCTGTCTAAAGACTTTTGTAATTGGATACGTTATGATATGTGTAACCTAACTTACACAAAAAAGTATAATCATATAAACTTAACCTTCGCGCTACGTATAAGCAAGTCATAAAACTTCTACCCAAAGAACGCTCAGCCCCCCCAGATGTATTAATAACGTATAATATAACAATACTCTGACAAGATGAATATCTTATACTTGATACATTAAAACAATAGGTCAGAATAAACAGTTACTAAGTGTTTCTATTAACCTGAGGGTACCTTTGTATGAATAATGCAAGAAAGACCCCAACAAGTTTGTATTTCTTGCCCGGCTTCAGACAGACGCGATTTCACTCCTGAATAATTTCGAAAGAAATCGTTTCGAGTTCGAAACTTTTATTAACTTTGACATTGTGTTATTATTCTAGATCTCGATTTATAATGTGAATATTTAATTCTGGATTTAGTTATAAGTGAATAAATTTTGTTTTGATAAATGTTGTACACTAATTTGTTTTTTACGCTCGAAATGTCATTTACTCAAATTAATATTAGGTATCTTTCATGCGAAATTATGACATTTACAAAGCCAAAAATTAACAATATTATAGATAATAAGAACGTTTTCATATTTCTAATATTTAAATATAATATATGAATTCACAAATTGTCGTTGCAGACCCTACATGGTCAGTCACGGTCCGTAAACAAGTGTTTCTTCAGAGGGACAAGGGATTCAAATTCGGGCATTAATCTCGTGCGGGATTTTAGCCAAGACAAATATGGCGGCCCGCTTACTAAACGGGTGGAAATTATTGAATTAAAGGATCTACCTAAGGAGGTTTACTCGGATTCAACTTTGTGTACTATGTTTATTGATTGTTAAAGGATTATTTGCTGTCATAGATACACGTAAGCTTAGGTTATCTACCTAGATAAAAATATAATTTGTTGTGATTTAAGAAAACTAGACGGGTAATCGTAAAATTAATACAAATTAAGGTACTTATGGCAATGATTGCCACGCTCTGACCTTTTTACCTACGACGATACGGAGACGGTATATGCGTTTGGGGTGAGAGGTTGTTTGTGTATGTGTGTATGTGTGCGTGAATGTATATGCAAACCAATGTTGCCACTTATCTTCAAAACTACTGTTCCGATTTTCATACGGCTTTCAGTGATGGATTTAGTTTTAATCGTTACATGTTTTTAGATATGTTTTATGTCAATAGATCACTAGAGGGCGCTGTAGTAGCGATTTCTTTGTGAAACCAATGTTGCCTAACTATCTACAACGGTTTTCAATAACTGGATTGCACTTTATCGGTTCGTGTTCTTAGTTAGGTGTTACAGTAACGATTCACCAGGGGGCACTGTAATAAGAATTTTTATGTCACAAATGATACAATTTATTTCCAAATACACTAATCCGATTTTAATGCGGTTTTTAATAATTGATATAGTGTGTGAAACTGTGCTCTTTTAAAAGTATTTAATTAAACTGTGCTCTTTTAAAGTCTTTTAATTTAATTTCTCCTAATATTTGCAATTTAAATCCGGGGTTTTTCGATTATTTTACTTTTTTCAAGTCATTAAAGCGGTTTGTCGTAGATTTTTAAAAAAATATATTTTGTTTCTTACATTCCTGGTATACCTTAATTAGATAACCATATTCTGAACAAGACACTAAATATAATGAGTGCAACTCAGCCGTCCTTCAAACACCAGACAGACTCTTGTTACAACTCCAATCCGTCCTTTTTTAAATCAAAAAGAATTTCATTCATATAATGTGCTGCTTTGAATTTGTATCAAATTAGCCCTTATATTTATAATTTGCATTTGCTATCTTTTGCTTAGAAAAATATATTATAAACATTGATTATATAAAAAACAATTGCTAGATTTATCCATGATACCATCAGAATATAGATAACATGTATAGCACTTGACAGGCTACCAAAGAGTTTTCAATCGATGACTAAACTAACGACGTTCACATGTTTCACACAATTTCCACCTACGTTATCAAAATGATTTCTGTTGACGCTTTCTTGATTCCTTATTTTCTGTAAATAAACTTTAAATATTGATTCTAATCAGGATACAAACGGACATGCGATCTCCGCAGACCATGACATCCTGCGATATCCAAATATGAGCGACGTTTTATGGTGTATCTACACGGTCAAGCCAATTAGTCGGCTAATTGAAGAGCTCCTTTGATCTGCTTTGCCCAGCCGCGCGTGCACCTGGCCCCACCACTTTGTTCTACATGTTATTTATACCAAATATAAGCCAATTAATTCAATTCGCAGGAATCTGAAGTCTTATTTCAATGGGAGTGCTTGATCTTTGTGTCTCAATGTTAAGCAGTTGAAAGGGCTTTCTTAATTTAAAATGTAAATTTAATGCCTAATCTTTTCACATCAATTCATCTAACATCATATTGTACTAATACGAGACGAGAGCAAAATTATCATTTAATCATCTATGATAGAATTAGGAAGTGCATTCAATATTAACAGTTTGTATAAATGCTATAAAGAATCAAATTTCTTTATAGCATTTATACAAAGTCAAAAGTGGAGACTGTTAAGCTAATCTTTTCGTTGTACATCAACAGACACATTAACAAACTAATTTAATCGTGCAAATTGTCAAATGCAGGACATAAAACTGTACACAAGCGAGTTAACCCTAAACTTCTCAGCGCAAGACGGCTCACGCGACGGAAGAGCGCGGCCACTTCCGCCCCTTTGACCTGACTGTCCTTCACTAATTACACCGAAACTGACCACCGACACAAATCATATCTACCACGACGTGTTAAGGCTTATTTTCAATTGTGTCCAGCCAAAAATCACTTACAAAGCGACCGGAGTTTCAGTTGGAAGGAAATTGTCTAAGACAGGCCTTCGCGTGATGACAATTTGGTGGTAAATTGAGGACAGTTTCGTGAAATATTTACCCTTTTAGGTGTTATTACATTGGATATGACATAACTTGTATCACTCATATTTGACCATTGTATTTATTTTAAGGTTCATTGCTTTTTTACTTAAAAATACAGTTTAAGAAGTTGGTATTATAATGAAAAAAATTATAGTAATAAGTATTTTACCCTTTTTTATCTTGTTTAAAAATACTGAAAATAATTTTCATTTCCATGGTATAACTTTTGGATCTGCAAAAATCTTCATAATAGAAATGTTATTTGACGATAAAAAATTTACTTATAAGAAATCTATTTTAGCAAGTATTTTAATTTCATACAAAATGGCTTCTTATTTTCTTTGTCATCTGAAGGAAAACCTTCATAAGTCTCGCAAACACGTTTTCAGCGTGTAATAATATTATTGTATATTTTCCAGGAGCGGCGTAGCGTGTGTGGGAGTCATACGGCGCAGGAAGCGACGTGCGTGGGTCGCGCAGACCACTTCCGATACTTTGACAAACAACCCTTAAGGTCGGAGGGTTAAAGGGTCCCAAATATAAAACATCTGAAGAGTAGGGTATACTTAGGTATACTGCGTTTATCGGTTTGGTTTTAAAGGTATTCAGTAAATTAATGTAAAACGTATGTCAGAAATAACGTTCTAGAGGTTATCTGTAAGTAGAAATATAGGTTTTGCCGTTCTGTAGGGAGACAAGGAACAAAAAATACTTGAAAATAAATAGATATAATGAGTTATTATGACAGCTACAGTATTTTTCTACAAATCAAAGGTTAAAAAAAATGTTAAATTTACCATATAATATAATATAACTATAATAATATAAAATTATAGCACCATAAGTAAATTATTCTAAAGCCACTTTAAAGACAGCTACAGTATTTTTCTACATATCATAGGTTAAAAAAATGTTAAATTTACCATATAATATAATATTACTATAATAATATAAAATTATAGCACTATAAATAAATTATCCTAACGCCACTTTAAAGACAACATTTAGGGATAAAAGACAAAAAAGTTAAGCACTTCTAAAGTGGCTCACAATAAAATATAACTCGACTGTAATACGTACACGTAAGCTTGAAAGCCCAAGTTATGGGCTATTAAGAAATTGTTCTCGGACCTGAGAAGTTGAGGGGAGGGTGGGGTGGTATGGTACATTTGCTTAAACTTTGTTACGGCATTGTATAACACGATAAGCCAACGTTTAAATTTGTTAGCCACGACGTTTTAAAGTAAATAACATTCTTATTTACACTTACATGTTGTTTAAGTATGATTTATTGTGACATGAAATTAAAAACCGGGAAATGGAATAGGATTGCATTTTTTTTTCTAAAAAATAGACTATCACTATTACGCCCGCTTGCGTTACATTTTGCACACTTCATAAAAAAGATTCATTTGTAATCTGGATGAAGTTTCATAATTTAGTGAGTATAAGTTTTATAATCATTAATGTTAATAAATAAATTCGATAATGTCCCTTTTAGAAACCAACCAGCTAAATGACATTGCACTTAATCCCTTTAAACAGTAAATTTTAAATAAACCTACGCAATAAAAATAATTATATCTTTAAGACTATAAGACCTTGGGCAGGCTAAGGCCGCTTGTCCACCGCTACCAAACCGAACCGAAAGAACGAGATTATTTTGAACCGATAAAAAGGCTCTTCATGATTTAGGCTATAGGTATCATTTCGTCGTCGTCGCCGTCATAACTGGCGTAGAGTAAAATGAAACCTGTCACCTATGTCATACAGTGTCATTTTATCTGGCCAAAATAATCTCGTTCTCGGTTGACGGCGCTGATGGGCAAACGGCGCAAGACGAGGCATGTTATAAGTAATTTGGCGGGAACACGAGGTGTTTAATCTGTTGTGTATATTGTAGTGTTTACTCATGACCCCCGCCTTCCCTAGACATTGACGCATCGACTGTAAACATTTCCTGCGACTCTTAAATGTGTGCTCTAATGGACTTCATAATTAAGATTCATTAAATATTTTAGCAAAATCTATGCTTTTAACGGTCTAGGAATGGTTTTTAGGTGAAATTTTATAGCGACGGTGAAGTTTAAAAATGTGAAACTCGAAAGCGACAACAATTCGTAACTCAGAGGAGAAGTCAACCTGATAAAAACATTACCTTTGCTTTACAGGTGTATTGTAACAAAACAAGTCAAAATACATAAGTGTTTTTTAATAACAGTCTCCACCAGCGAAATTTTAGGAATTCCATATCTAAGTATATGCGTAGATATGAAATATTGTAATTGCAAAATAATGATGACATGACGGTTACTATCGAAAAATTATTAAAAATTAGATCATGTCCGCACTGCGATGTTTATTCAAGCGACTTGTTTTGCCACTGCTCAGACGTTAATGATTGAAATATAAAGATTATTTGCACTGATAAAATGCGAAGATAAAAATACCAAAAAATCATTTGAATAAAATCGTGCGAATAATATCAATCGCTCTTAATGTTTGTTCAAAAATGTACAATTAAATTGGAAACCTAATTAAAGGAGCGCTCATAATTAGGTTTGCTTGTTTTTAGGCAAAATTAAAAAAAAAAGTTTTTAGGCAAAACTGTCCTCCGTCCCGGGCGTCCGGTACGCGATGCCAGTGCCATCTATATTTAATCATATAATTATTATTTATACATAAGTATATGTGTATATAGGGACGATATAAACAGAGCTAGGAGTTCCGATCGGATTAGTGTTGTACGCAAACAGATCGAGGAGTTGTAGACAAGTTCTGCCGGCTGCGGTGGAGCAACTAGCCTGTTTGCCCGCACTAACTTCACATGCTAAATATGTTACCCGTGCTACTTACAAGTGATGTGTCTATACCCTGGGTAGTTGGTAGCTAACCTGGGGGTAATCCACGGGGGTGAATCGGTTGTTTATGAAAAAATATAAAAATAAATGACTCCAGCACTAAATGTTGTATAAAGTTATATTGAAACCCTGAAAATTACTTGAAGTAAGAACTTTTGTTATTAAGACAAATTGTTTAGTTTCTACATGAAAACTGTTCGTTTTCTATTTCATATAGTGTAAATTTTTCTTTTCAGTTGTACCATGTCAAGGAACTGTCTAAAGAAGGTGGAGGCGGTACCATATTTGTATCAGCAATGGTACCACGCTATTACTCTTACAGACTACTGGCCCGTCCACACAATCAATGGGTCATATGACCCCGCAGGAGACCTTTATAGGACGGTAGAAGAGCATAAAACGATAAGATTTTGTTCTATGATTTCACTTGCAAGCTGTCCAACTGGGTGCTGGTGAGAAATCTAATGTTCAGGTAGTCGGGATTTTGGACACTTTTTTGTACGGCGTTACGGAATAATAGATAACAACTAGCTGACCTAAAAAAAATTTAGGGTTGTACTACCCCTAACATTTAGGGGGATGGAAAATAGAGTTGGCCGATTCTAATAGATACTGGATAAGCACAAAAAATTTCAATCGGTCAAGCCGTTTCGGAGGAGTATGGCAACGAAAACTGTAACACGAGAATTTTGTATATTAGATATGTATTGAATCTCTACGTTAAGTGACAAGCTATCTTAAATATTAAAAAAATAAATATTAAAATAATATTAAATTTATTTCGAACCTTTTTATTCCATATTACATAACTTTTTCTAATATAAAAAGATCAGCCTGACGTTACTAAAATTAAAACTTACACTTAATTAACTTAAGGTTGTTTGTTGCTTGATGTTCCTTGATGTTGGGCAAGTAATTGAACAAGTAATTCGGCAGGTTAAGTTAACGGGGAAGTTGCGAGCCCTGAATTTAATTAATCCAGTGAATAGTTGGCGTTAGCCACGGCCGAGCGGTCACAGGCGATGCCTCCACCTTATACTTGGACTGGGGTAAAACCACGCCTGTTGCCTATACATAGAAACGTTTTATATTATGACTTGCGTTTTTGTTGTATGTAAAATAAACGTGTTCTCTATTTTTATTATTAATAGTACAATAAGAGAAGCTAAAACAGAGCTAGATTGCGGATCTAAGTAAATTAGTCGCGTTTATATTCAACCAGCCGACACATTACGAATTAGATAGAATTGACATGTTGTGAACAAATAACGAGCTCCGTCGACTGGCTTTCTTTAAATTTCCCCCATCGTACATTATAGTATGTGTAAAACTGTAAGAGCTTAATGTTTGGGATTTTGCATAGTAATTTAAGAATATGTGTAGATGAGTTAAATAACGAAATATTATTAACCTATTATTTTAGTCAATAATTAAGATCTGTAACTTTAAAGATAAACTAAACGAACTGAGTATCCAGATGTATAATGCCCGAAAACTGTGAAAAATTTAATTTTAAAAATATGTCTTCGTCATACAATATTTTGGAAGGCTCCAATGTACTACAAGAATCTCGCAAGCCCTTATAAATCTGCGCTTTTTCGTTTCTAAATTTTACATTCAAATGTAGCTCTTATTAACAATGTTTTAATTATTATGTGGATTACGACTTAATGAAATTCATTACATCCTGTTAACCACACAAAAACAAATCATCGACTGAGAAAATTAATGAATGGGAGTGCCGCTCTCCGGTCGTTTACCCTACACATCTGCTTGTCTTGCAAGACGCTTTAATTGATTACTGAGAAAAGCACAAACTTTGATTGGTCTGAATTCAGCCTTAAGCCGTCTACGTGGACCTTTGATGAAGTTAACTGTATCAAACTGATTACAGAATTAGTTATAAGATTGCTAAGTTCAAAACTATTGCAGAACTATACAACGGAATACAGACAGAGATGAATTGTATTAATGTTAGATTAGTTTAGAGTTTCAGTTGTTTTGGACTTGGTACTGATCTAAAGATTTTCGAAAAAAAATTTTTTAGCGTAGAATATTCAAGAGCGTAAAAATCATAATATCTTTATGTTAAACTCGAAAACAAATCAGATTATTATTGCCACTGTGACGAACATAGCAATAGTTGATTACTTTCCTAAAATCCTAAACAATTTCCATAGGATTTTCTTTATCCAACAATAGGGAAGACGTGAATGTAAAACTAAATTTATTGAATGCAAATTATTATGACAGTGGGCTAAAACATATATTAAACGACAGAAAAATCTCTGAATTCTTTTGAGAAATAAGTGAGATATTAGTTTTCTACCCATATTTTTCTTTAAAAACGTTATTTAGCATGAACATTGTATGCAGCTTATAGACTTAGACGTCACCATCAATATCGGATCTCTCTTTCTAACTGACTACTTTGAAGGCTTGTAACTTTGTTGTTTTTAATTTTATCGAAAAACTAAATGGCCTGCATCGTTTTTCAATAACGATAGATTTATTTAAAGAAAGAAAATAATACGCATCCCTACTGTTTATAGAAAAACGCCTATTGTAATAGCTTATAACAAATTATTTATACTCCTATATAAACAACATCAACAAATAATTTCATCTGCAATCATCGGTGGTGGATTTCAGATGATACTGCTAAGGTTTTATTGATGCTATATCACTTATGATGATGATGATTTAGGTCGATGCTGATGCTGTATTTTCGTAGGTGCGATGAAGTCAGCACCCACCGGTCCACTTAGCAGTTAGGTGTTTGTGGTGTGGGCGCCGGAACCTCGTGATCCGATCCCGTGACGTCATCGAGGCCGTTTCAATTCCTACCGATTTCGTCCATTAACTGCTGAATTAGGAACGCAACGGAAATATAGAGGTGTACCGAATGTTTTTAAAGAATGATCGGCAAAAGTGTATAGAGGCGGGTCCGAGGAAAATAGGGGCGTGATATATGTTACATATTTATATACAACAATAGTAAATATGAAAAAAGCTAAAAAGGCCAACTCGCACATGGCCAATTTTTTTCCATGAGAGTATAGTGTCACTCAGTGATTATGTGGCATTTTAATGGTAGAATATTTTATAAAATCCGCTTACTACTTTTGAGTTAGTTCGTAACAAACAAAAAAATTGTTGTAAAATACAAAAATGCAAATCTTTCCCCTTTATTAAATCTAATTATCTATTCATTTAATATTTTTACAAAATAATCAATGTGGAACAGTAAAAGGATCAGTAATAGAATACACAAATCGACGAAAAAAGTTGTCTGTTTGTACGCGTTTATTTCTAAAATTATTACTTGACGGATTTGAATACGCCTTTTTTGCATATAACGTATCTTCGTTGTATTCGTTCTTATATATCTTTACACATTAAAAACAGTAAAATTGGTCTGTACATTTAATATTTTTAACACAATAATCAATGTGAGATGCTAATGGGGGTTCTACACGGCGGAAACAAACATCAAGCTAAGTTCATGGGGAACGATTAAAAATAGCTATACTTGATGGACACCATTTACAACATTAATATGCAAAGATGCACCCTCAATTCAATCTAACGCCATGAACCGAGGGTGCAATTTGGAGTGCATCAAGGTCGTGTTTGACATCAAGGTTTGCCAAACACGACCATTTACAACATTAATATCTAAAATGCACCTTCAGTTCATGGCTTAAAGTTGAAAATGCATTGCATCATCACCTTTGCGAAATGTTTGTTCCCATCATGAAGAACGCCCTTAAGGCAGTAACAGAGAAAAACAATTATTCATTACTTTTCAGTTCATTTATAAATTTTTTCGTTGTGGAAGTCGGATTCAATTTTTTGTTTAACAAATTTTATCAAATTATTATACAACAGAACAAATAATAATATAACTAGTTATACTCTAATTGTCTCTGGCATACAGGTATTTTCTTATTATATGCATATATTATTACATGCAAGTGCTCTTAGTTGCATTAAAATAATTTCTGTATAAAATAAAGCAAGCATTCTAGTAGATTGCATCACGCTGACAAGTTAGCGGCTCGCCGTACGATGATGTATGGCGGGCGATAAACAAACTATGTTGAAATGTATGACTCGATCATGTGTTGTCATATATCTTGTATCTTAAATATTTTGATGGCAGATTTGTAATCGGTTAGACCGCTTTTTAATGAAAGAGATAGAGGGATTTTAGAGCGTCCGTGGTGTAGGTGAGACATTTTCCGATATCAAGTACATAATACGGACGCTCATTGACGTGGGAGAGCCATGCTTCGGCACGAATGGGCCGGGTCGACCGGAGTGATACCACGGCCTCACAGAAAACTAGCGTGTAACGGCGTTGTGCTGTGTTTCGTTAAGTGAGTTTACCGGTGGTCTAACTTCCCTAATCCCCTATCCCTATTCCCATTCCGTATTCCCTCATAGAGGCCGGCAGCACACTTGTGACTCTTCGGATGTCGCGAGTGTCCATGGGCGTTGCTTTCCATCAGGACGGGTTACCTGCTCGCTTGCCCCCTAAATATCATAAAAAAGGGACGTTTGGTTTTAGGTTTATTTCAGGATTCGTAGAGCTATATTCAATCATTGATATGCAAATTATTCAATTTTGCAGATCATATTTTGCTCAGTAATTACTTTGATAAAACTAAAATAATTTAGTGAATAACGTACCTTTGTCTGTCTGTAACATCTCTCGAATGATAGTTAAGGTAATAAGTTAGGAACTCAAAAGTCTCAGTGCGGGACAGAGAGAGGATACTTTTGATTCAACAAACTGTACGGTTCCCGCGTGGTACACGAGTTTTGACGCAACGGAGTTCCGGCCATCATCCAGTCCTATTATAAGTCGTTTATCAGAGCATCATATTCGCGATATACCAACTATAATGGTGACAAACCGTATTCAGTGGTAAAGGAGAAGGCGGTCACACGCGAGCGCCTGGCTTTATACAATGTTGCCAAGTGATAACGTGCACAGGTACTACAATAATATACATTTTGCTAAGAATACTTGGTACCCGGTTAGTTTTCACCCGACTGCGTCAGAGGGAGGGTTATGTTTTTCGAGAGTATGTATAATTGTTTGACACGCTCTACAGACTAAACGGCTTGATGGATTTTTGCTTGAGATGGTGTCGTTAGATTCAGTCAGTGACACTAGATAAAAAAGAGAAAATGGCGGATTTTTGGCGCCAAATTCTAATATTTTATTGTTTAAATTGAAACGGTTCCTGCAGTCGGATTTTTTTGTTTTTAGACATTTAGCTTGTTTTAGATAGTAGGTGTATTAGATAGTAAGTGTATTACAATCATTTAACTCCTGGAAACCAACAATAGTAATACAATTAGTCATTTTGTATAGAACAGTAATACTTCGAAGATCCTGCCTGTAGTGGGCTGGGTGCGTGTCAAAATACGATATATAAGAGCGTCCTAGTGGGTAAGACCTTTAGTTCACACTCGAGAGGGTGCAGGTTCGAACCCGGGCGTGTACCAATGAACCATTTTCCGATCTCAAGCACATAATACGGATGATCATTGCTGTGGCGTGCTTCGGCACGAATAGCAGTGAGTGAGTTTACCGGTGGTTCCCTCATCCCCTATCTCTATTCCCTCATAAAGGCCGGCAACACACTTGCGAGTCTTTAAATGTCGCGAGTGTCCATGGGTGACGACAGCTGTTTTTAAAGCTGCATTTAAAAAGTGACAGTTTGTGTACCGCCCAGTGTTCTTTTTGGCTACCGTGCGCGCTGTACATTGTACCCCGCGAATACACTCACAATACGCACGTTTTTATCAAAATGTTATATAATGTAATATCTTAGTGATTATGATATAAATTTTTCTACTGTGTAGTGAAACTCTATCATCTCAGTACTGAGAATGAAATGCAATATAACTTTGTAACAAACTTCGTAGGCTCACAGAAACTATGATGAGCAATACACAGTATTTGCCCAAGTAATATTTATTATTTATGAATACTAGAGGTCGCCCTGCGGTAGAAATTAGATATTTAAATGATAAATCTTTAAATCTATCGTGTATATGAGCTTTAAAAAGTATAATTTCTTCTCAATTCACAGACTTCAACTTGACATAAAGGTCTCATTATCAGGTCAAAACAAAACTTCATCCGTAAATAAAAGAGTATTTTGATTATCGTGTCATGTCAAAATATTGTAGTGTGCGTGATCTAGTGTACGTAGCGTTTAAAACATATTCTTTAAAATAGTATTGATATTTCACGCTTCTCCTTCATATCGAGATATATCATATAGAGGAATTTCGTGCTTTTACATCTACGCGTCTTTTGTAAAAAGGGGTACAGTTTTCCGCTCGTGTATTAATATATCTAAGATACTATTTTCCTGCGGCTTTGCCCGTGAGGAAATGATTTATTCCACTGAGCATTTAATCGGAATAAAAAGTATCCTATATTCTAAGTCACCTAATACCCTACCCGGTTACGGAACTCTTTGTACGTGAGTCCATCTCGCACTTCGCCAATTTTATAGACATAATTATAGGCTCTTTGATAATGAAATAACAAATATACAAAAATACAAATCTTTCCTCTTTAATTAATAAAGTGTAAGATAAGTATTTATTCAGTGCTATCAATTAGAAAATGTTTCGACGGTAGGGTTAATTTTTGCAGGGTAGCACCTGCAACACTTATGATGTTGCAAGTATCCGAGGCTGACCAATTTCCACCAGATAATCCATTTGCTCTGCTTCCTAATATTCGGTGACTTGGTTTAAATTATGGCTAAATAGATAGCTCGCTCCATTGCGCTAAAATTTGTTTTTCGCGCAGGAACCGCATATAATATTAGTCTATATATATAAAAATGAAACCAATTTTCCTTGGTCACGGCATCACGCGTGTAAGACTGGACGGATTTCACT
>JAOTAV010090857.1:0-11490 GCA_026546445.1 Cyclargus thomasi | reverse complement strand
CACATTTTTAGAAATGTGAAACTCAGTCATGCAATTTTACTACACAATTTATTACAGAATATTTGTAAAAATGCTACATACTTCGTATTTGAGCTATTACGAAATGGAATATTACAACAAATGCGTGTTTAAATTCCAATACAATTCAAGATTTTGTAATTTTAGGATGCATTTGCGTAGTAAAATTGTAGTAAATTTACAAAAATTTTTAACAGTGCTCATTTAAAAGTGACCTCATTTTAAAGAATTTCAATGTCAAAAATTACAAATATTTAGAATATTTTATTATTTTCTGTGAAATTTTGCCGCCCCCTGCCTTCCCTACGCTTGAGGTCGAGTTCTAAGATTTATGCCGTTTTAAGGGTACCTGGATCTCTCTCGTAAGCTTTAATTTTGGTCTTGTCTTCCCAATGGCGTAGGAGCGCTTGGGAAAAGACAATGGCTCCAACACAAATAGTTCCAGCTCCAACTTGTGATGACTTGTACGTGACGATAGGGCCCTATGAAAAGAATTAGAAAGAAGATATTTTATACAATGTTTAGTTAATTATATACATTTGATTGTCATTATTGCTAAGTACCCTTCAATGTTTAATTTTGCAGAAGACATTAAAGAAACAGGACAAGACAGTATTCAAAGACTATCTCAACCAATATTCAACTTTAACACCCTTACAATAAAGTTGAAATTTCTTTCAGACTAACCAGTTATACCTACGAGACGAGACAATGCGAGGCCCGCACAATACACATCCAACCCTGTCTCGTAACAATAAAGTTGACATTTGTTTGACGCTGTGGTATAATGATGCAAGATAGTATTGACAGTCGAGTGCGACGAGGGTAGACGTGAATTAAACTTGTGCGTGATAAATCTTAACTTTCCTCTTTGATGAA
Organism: Cyclargus thomasi; assembly: GCA_026546445.1. Lineage (NCBI taxonomy): Eukaryota > Metazoa > Arthropoda > Insecta > Lepidoptera > Lycaenidae > Cyclargus > Cyclargus thomasi. The sequence continues at coordinate 10,593 of JAOTAV010090857.1, read as the reverse complement.
AGCCCAGTGGAGAACATATTGCTGGTATTTCGTACGAAATAAAGTCGCTTTTTAGGGGGCGATCGAGCAGACGGGTTACCTCGTAGAAAGCAACTGCCGTCGCCCATGGACATTCGTGACGTCCGAAATGTCGTAAGTGTGTTGCCGGCCTTTAGGGAATTAGGGAAGTTGGGCCACTGGTAAACTCGCCCACTGAACGAAACACAGCAAAACGCCGTTTCACGCCAGTTTTCGGTGAGGCCGTGGTATTACTCCTGTCGAGCCGGCCCATTCGTGCCTGAACATCCATATTATGTACTTGAGATCGGAAAATGTCTTTCCACTCTTTTCTGTTCTTATCTCGTTTATGATATGACTAGCTTTTGCTTACGGCTTCGCACGCGTGAAATCCGAAAATATACGAATGTTCTTGTAAGCTTTTTTAGAATCATGGCGTGTTTACAAGACCAAAAGTAGCCTATGTCAAATACTCTCCGCCCTTTTAATTATGTCTTTGCTAAAAAATAAAGTCGATTAGTAACTTTGTTAGGGCGTGAAGTAAGGACAAACAAACAAATAGAGAAACAAAAACACTTTCTTATTGATAAAACTATCTTCTGCGGCGGCTTCGCTCGCGTGGAATTCAAAAATTGTTAAAAATTATAGTAGGTAGTCTTGGGTTTTTGAAAAATATATATGTTAGGCCCGGTTTACATTTAATTAAAAATAAATAAGTTAAGTTGCGAGTTAACTTGCGCGATAGGCGAGTTAAGGTATTTTTGACGTTTGAACGGTAAAATCGAGTAAAGTTTTAAGTTGTTAATTAAGTTGGCTTAAATAGAACGCGATCCTATTTTTTTGCGAGTTAAGTGCGAAGTGCTACCCCTCTCGCGTCACCCGCACCCCGCCAACTTAACTCACCCGTGTGTTGACGTTTGAGTTTAGTACAGATCATATTATAATATTTAATTTATCAAAAATATTAATGCCATAAGTATTTAGTTGAGTAAAATGTTTAATCTAATTAGTTTGTAGGCAGTAATTAAGCAATTTATGGAGACTTCTTCTTGTTATCAAACCGCTATATAACCATGGCCAGTGTCGAGTAAGGCGGGAAATCAATTTTCTTGGTCAAATCATTTTAGCAACGTTACAATATTTCGTCAAGTCTAAAGTCGAGTCAAAGTCAAGATAAATCGTCAGTGCAGTCAAAGCGTCAAGTCAGTAGATTTAGTAAAGTGGTAGACGTTTTACTAAAATTTCTAGTGGAGTTTTGGAGGAATACATAAAAAATACGTTTCTTAAAGTTGTATCACTTGCCCACACTTGTGCATGATAACAAACATTTAATGGTTGATATTCTACCACTATAACGCATTAAAACCCGAAACAACACAAATTTAACGAATAAATACAAAAACACAACATCACTTTTTTACGTCCACGGGCCAAACCTCCCTATAATGCTTATGTAGGTATAATTTACTGATTTAGTTTTTTTTTCTTATTTTTTTTTTGTCTTTCTGTGTCATTGTTTAATATTATTTAATTTGATTTTTTATATTCCTTTTTTTGGCTCTGTTTGTTTTTTTAATTGTGTATGGTTACCTGTGTTGTAATGTTGTGTAATGCGTATGTGTTGTTAAATAAATGTTTATTATTATTATTATTTGGTCGGAATATGTCAATTCCATATAGGTCGTGAACAGTCGGCTGGGTTTGACATAATGCGTTCAATTTACTTAGATCCTCAATCTGGCTCTGTTTCAGCTTCTGATTGTACATTACAGCGCCAGTTGATATTCAATGTCGTATTGCAGCCAATCACGTGCAGCATTCGAAGCGAGCTTGCGACACACTTGATGGGACATTGTCCACGCTTTTTTAGTTTTATTTAACCTCCGTAAAAATTGTAAATAATGTTATTTAATGTAATACATATATAGTATAGCTAAGTGCTGAAAACTTTTGCCAACTGTAGAACAGTTATGTGTATATAACTTATAACTGTAGAACAGTTATAAGTACCTAAGTATTGTAATATTTTAGGGTATGTAAGTGTCCCTTAAATATAGAGTTCACTGTGAAAGTTGCTGCGCTGAAAGTATTATCAATTACTTTTTAGTTTTTACACACTTTATTTCTATATTCTTTAACATTAGGAGTAGTAGAGTAGGCTTAATTTGTCTAGGTTCTAAAAACTAGTCTAGAACTCGAAAAAACTTACTTCCGGTGCAACCTTTTTTAAAATATTACTTAATTAGTAAATTGGTGATGTCTAGTCGCGTGGAACATAAGACCTAAATAGCCTAAGTTCAAGTAGGAATGAAAGTTGCGTTCAGCAGTTTTTTTAATTGTTTAATTGTATAATCAGTTATGTAGTGTATTTAAATTGTTTATCGAATCGAATTTAAAAAATACAAGTTTCGACCAAGGATCAGGTAGCCAAACGAAACTCATACTCCATTCACAGTAAGTTGCCACAAAACTTTATCTATACATATTACAGATAATAAATCTGTAGAAATTCTGTACTGTGTGTGTAAAATATCGAAAAAAATAAATGGCAGTTACTGGATCGATACCAAATCCAAATATGTGATTTAAATAAAATTTTGTCTGTCTGTATTTTCAGGCGTTACGTGAAAACTAACAGTTCGATTACGATGAAACTTGGTATAATTAATCCTTATTATCCTGGGCATAAAATGGGATACTTTTTATGCTGGAAAAATACGTAGAAAAAAATCTAAAATTTCCAGTTTTATCCATAGACATTGTTCTGTAGAAGCGCGAACACACGTTGCGTTACCCGCAGTGGATTCAGCACTGTAACCTGTAGCGCCGAAAGTCGAATTTGGCTTGAACGCTACTTGGGTCCAATAGATATAAGATGTCATTCTCAGAGTTACTCAAATGTCAAAACGGAAAAATAAACCATCCACGCAAAGACCGACATCCCCGCGGACGGAGTCACGGGCGGAAGCTAGTATACAATATATTATGTAATGTACTGTTGGTTCATGGTGGAAATTCATGTTCAAATGAAACACACTATTTCCACTAAGATCGAAGTGAATATAGTGGAAATAGTGCATGAAAAAGTGTGTTTCATTAAGGTTCAAAGGCACGAAAATTTATACAAATTTTGCTATTGTAGTCAAAATTTGTATAAATTTCCGTGCCAAGTTATTTTGCTCAGACTATAATGTGGCGATATAAAAGTCTAGCGACTATTTGATATTTTAATCGTTAAATATTTGGACTGCAATTTTATTGCGTCGAAATTTGTTTATTGCCAGGGAACTGTACACTTTGAATGGTTAGATAAATAAAATAACTTTTCTCTTACGATTTTATTTATTTTCAAATTTTAACAATGTCTAATTCTGACTAGACAAAACCAAATTCTCAGAAACTATTGCATTTTACAAACAGTAAAAAATCAATCCATTAAAAAAGCAACAGATACAAAAAAAAAGGTTATAAAAGTATTTTTTAGGTTTCTCAATTATTGGTCTTAACGGTGACAAATTCGACACCTGTTAGTTAATTGTTGATTAAATAAAGTAATAGTATACGAACAGGCATTCGTGAAATTTTATTGTAGGCCTTTTGAGCAAACATAGCATAGCCATAAAAAAAATACTGTCAGATTTTAGGGACAAAGTAGATTATAAACTCTTTAGGACAAAGTGACAGATTCAAAAGGAAATCTATCGATTTGCCCCTTTAACGTGAAAAACGTCCTAGTCATAGTGATTATATTCTCTTTGGTCCTAGTTGCTTTCGCCATGCTAAGTTTGCCGGTCGATAAATATCGAAGTTTTCAACAAAGAAATTCTGGAAAAGCTTCACACAAAATATAGTATCAGAGAAGTTGATTCATAAGTAATGGCGGACCAACGTATTTTTGGTCGTGTTATGTCAAACCTTGTCAACAATATCACGTCAAACACAACTGTCACTACCCGACCAAATGGCGTTAAACCGTCCAATGTCTTTGAATCGATTTCATCGATGGTAAAGCTTGGCAAAAAAAAATCTGGCTCAGTGACATCTGAAACTAAAAGTTATTATTTATAACCACATTACAATGCTTGTTTATACTAATACAAATTGTGACAAATTTGCGTTCTAGCGTGGCATAGGTTGGTGAATGAATAGCATCTTCATTTACAACAGTCTTTTTTGCCAAGTTGTACGTAAACAAATACAAAAACATTGGTTACCCAACTTATCTAAGTAAGCACAAACACAAAAAAAAACGTACAAAATACTGTTTATTGTCACATCCAAACAATAGAAAACATGTCTTGTTTCACTGATTGTCACATTTTCAAACTATTTACAAATTGCTTATGATTCTGATGTTACTTCTTTTTCGACTGTTTCTTTGTCGACTGCCGTAACTTCCTTTGTTTCTGAATTAATTTCTACTGTAGATTTTTCTGTATCTATCAATTCTGCTTTTTTCTCAGATTCTGCTTCTTTTTCAGATTGAGATTCAGACGACACTCCTGTGTTCTTACTTTCTTCTGCTTTATTCTGTTCATCGTCTATTTCCGTTATAACAACATTACCGTTAGGCTTGGCATTCTCCTTACCCGCTTCTAAGTCTATACTTATATTGGCTTTGCTGATAGCTTGTATTATATTCTGGAGGGTTTCTGTATCAACTTTTTCCTCTGGTTCACTTTTCTCTATCTCATTGATTTCTGGGTCCGCTGCTCCTAGAGCGATCTCTAGGTGGCTCGGTTTAGGTTCTACGCTTTTCTCCTTCTGAGCTCTGTCCGGTTTATTCTTTTTTGACTTTGCCTTCTTCGGTTTCTGTTTTGGCTCCTCTTCTTTCTCCGCCTGGTTTTTGAACGCGTCGATTTCGTTCTGCAGGTGCGTTATGCTCTGATGCAAGGTTGCGCAAGTCGCCGCCATTGATTCAGGCTGTAATCAATCAATATTTTATTTACATGAGTTACAGAGACTCACTTTTTAGTAAAGGCTTAAAAATTATGTTAGTAACAATAACATTATTTTAGATTTAAATTGAATTATTTTAGCAATTAATTATAATACAAAAATCAAAATATATTGTTGCATAAACTAGCTTTTGCTTGCGGCTTCGCTCGCGTAAAAAAACGAATATTGTAAACCCCCTTTAGGAAGATGATGATTTTGCTAGACCGAAAGAGACCAATGTTATAATCCATCCGTTCAAGTGAGTCTATGCGAAAAATCAATTGCTTCGTTTGAGCATAAAGGTAGGACCAACAAGTAAACAAACAAACAAACTTTCACATTTACAATTTTATTACGGAGTGTGATTAGTTGGTTAATTTTAAAATTTATCTTATTAAGACGCTAACAAAGAACACACTCAACAAACATCGACGCTGCAAACGGCACAAGAAATACGTACAGAGTGAGATAGAACACAGCGCATTGTCATGTGATAAGGCGAGATAGTGAATCGATTTGTTTCAGTATTGCGGTTCGCAATGTGTATGTACACTAAGTATGTACCTTAACTAACCTATGATTTCTGTTTGTTCATACATTTCTTCCTTTACTTTTGTGTCTTCCTTCTTAGATTTTTATTAACTGATTTTGTTGACAGATTGAGTAAACAATATTCATAATATTTTTCTGAAGGCAACACTAGAATAGACAGAATAGTTAATCGTGCCCTGAACTTTGCTCCTTGGAGATCCTCGGAGAGTCCCACACACACCCCGGCCGACGTCCCCATAGTCAGCCGAGGATGCGTAGGGCATTTCCCCAGGAAAAAAAAAAGAGTAACCAGAAAGCTACGAGTGTTATCGGCACGAATGGACCACGCGTCAGAGAAATACCACGGCCTCAGAGAAAACCGTGTAAAAGAGCAATCGTTGCGTGTTTCACCTAGTGAGTGAGTTTACTACGGGCCCAACAATTCTGACACCCTAATATTAAAAGGCCGGGCAGTTCCTTCAACTCTTCTGTTACGACAAACACGACGGTGGTTGCTTGACATTAAGAGAGTCGTTTGCTCGTTTGTTCGTTACCTTTTCCTCGACGGGCTGCGGCGGTGGTAGAGGTGGTCTCTCGATGTTGTGCTCGCGAAGAGTACTCAGTAACGTAGACCGCTCCGCCTGCACGTGAAAATTAAATCAATGGACATGTTAACACGTAATACTTAATACTAGAGGTCGCCCTGTGGTCGAAATTACACCATACATCTTTAAATCCATTGTGTAGAGGAGTTATAAAAAATAAAACCGGCCAAGTGCGAGTTGGACTCGCGCACCAACGGTTCGGTACCAGTACGGAGCAAAAAATTTGATAAACGGCTTCTTTAAAGTTTTGGACGTATACAAAAATTTTAAATTTATATTAAAAAAAAGTCAAAAATTATGAAAACGTAAGAACGTATAAAGCTAAGTCATAAAATGAGTCGGTGGGAATCAGAATACATATTCTGTGAAAATTTCAACTCTCTAGCTATTAACGTTATTGATATATAGACTGGAGACAGACAGACAGACGGACCGTTCCGTTTGTACCCTTTGCGTACGGAACCCTAACAATATATTTTACTCTCAATTCAATCACAGACTTTAATTTGACATAAATGTCTCATTACCAGGCCATTAAATTTGATTAAAAAAACATTTAACCATAAAGAAAAGAGTACTTCGTGTATGATGATTGTGTAGTGTGCATAGCGTTTTACTTATTGAAAATATACAAGATTAAAGTATGTTTTACAATAATATTGTTATTCCATGCTTTTCCTCCATATCAGCTATTACTGGGATAAAATTTCATGCCTTTACATCTACCCGTCTCTCATATAAATGGGTAAAAAGTTTTACGCTCGCGAATTAATTTATAAGTTACTAGTTGACCCCGCAGACGTTGTCCTGCCGATCTATTTTGTGAATCTAAACCATTCTCAAATCCCCTTAAACACACACAAAAATTTCATCATCAAAATCGGTCCAGTCGTTTAAGAAAAGTTCAGTGACATACACACTCACAGAAGATTAAAAAAAAATTGTTACTGCAAATGTGTGTAAATAGAAATTGTGGGTTGTCTGTGCAATTTTCCACATTGTTTTTTTTAAAGATATTTAGAGAGCAAGTGAGCAGACCTTATGGAAAGCAACTGTCGTTGCCCATGGACATTCCTGACATACGAAGAGTCGCAAATGCGTTGCCGGCATTTATGAGGGAATAGGAAAGTTAACTCACTAACTGGACGAAACACAGCACAACGCCGTTTTACGCCAGTTTTCTGTGAGGTAACACTCTGGTCGAGCCGTCCCACTCGTGCCGAAGCATGGGTCTCCCACAGCAACGAACATCCGTATAATGTACTAGAGATCGGAAAATGTCTCATTGGTACACGCCTCCACCAGGGTTCCAACCTGCACCCTCTCGAGTGAGAACCAAAGGTCTTACCCACTTGGCTATGGACATTCTACGGTATGTTTTTGTGTTGAGGGTTTTTAAATATTTTATATTGAATCTTTCCTATTTTTCTTGATTTTCTTTAATTAACTTATTTCTTTCAAGTAAGTTACAAGCTTAACATAGAATGAACATACCTGCAAAGTCCTACACAGTCCCTGCAGACTCAACAGCCTGCGTCCGGTTGTCTGTCTTTCTGTACACATCTCAAGTAGAGCCGTCTGCGAGCTCTCCCATCTCTTCTTCCACGACAATGACTCTTTCTCCAGTTTGAAAATCTTTTTTGACATCTGTAATTTTAAAAATTAATTAAACTATGAAAACAAAAACCTATAATTGAGCAGGCTGTAACAAAACAGAATGACTAATGAAAAACCGCAAGCATTTAAAAAACGAACCTGATCGATCTGCTCTTTGGATTTACCGAACACCTGGTTGCTTTTAGACAACACGGACTGGAACTCATCATATTTGGCCGTGTACAGTGCCAGTTGGTTCCTTAGGGATGTCTCCATAGTTTGTTGCTCCATTATCTTCGCTCGGTACTGGGCTAACGTAACCTTCATCTGCTCCATTTCAGCATTCAACCGTTCCTTATCAGCTTGGTGTTCTAGCGCCGCTTTCTGCATCTTGGCGTCAGATAGTTGTGATTCTAGGTTCATTTGTTTGGCCATTTTGTCCACCTAAAAAGTGAATTAAACATTCCTAAAATATGCAACAGATTTTGTTTGTCATTGTAGTTTATTACTGTTCAAATACATTAATCTTCTAATAAAATACATATATAAAGGAATAATTTCTATTTTAGTATTTTAATCTATATATATATATTTTTTAATACTTTCAATATTAGAATGAAACATTAATTTGATATACTTTATGGATGATCCCTGAGGCTCACCTGTTGCTCCCTCAGCTGGTACTGCTGCACCACACTCTTGAACTTCTCGGTGATGGTGATGTTGTCCTCCCGAAGCTTGGCATTCTTCTCATTGTTCTGTTGCAGCAGGGCCGTGATCTCAGACAGAGTGTTTTGGAACTTGGCCTGTGTCTCCTTCCGCCTTTCCTCCTCCTCGCGAATCTTGGCCAGGGATTCATCCTGGAAATTGTATATTGAGCTTCTGGATAACATATTTACATATTTTAGCATAAGACATTTAAAACAATAGATTTCTGTAAAATTCGAAAAAGTGTGTTGAGACTTTGTGTATGTTTTTATAGAATCAACAACAATATAAATAGAACAAGATTACTAGTGATTCAACGAAATACATGTTCCCTATGCATCAGTTGCAGATAAAAACTTATTTCCTAAGTACTAATATTACTAATGCTAATAACTCATATTACCTAATATTATAAAATAATTTGTGGCACAGACAGAGTTGAAAGGATGTATAGCAGCATAGGCAGCTTTTGGTCTTGGAAAAACATCCAAGTTTCAAAAATATTTGTATTTTTATGTGATTTTCGAGTGTCACATGAATGAAGCTAAATGGCCAAAATCTAACTGTCATTTAAAAAAATACCTTTATAGACTTATTCTGTTTCTGCAGTTCCCGACACAAGTTTTCCAGCTTGGACTTCACAAGCACTGTCTTATTATACTCATGCTGCAACTGTTCTTTTTCTTTTAGCAACAGATTGTACCGTTTGTCCGATTGCTTTATATAGAACTGCAACTTTTTATTATCATCCGTCGCTTGGACATACTTCTTGCATACATGGGAAAGTTTCTCATCAGCAGTTGGTATAGAGTTTAAGGATTTCATGAACTGGTCCAAATTCTTGTCATCTCTTTTTGACTTGTCATTCTTTTTCTTAGGCGCTTCTTGAGGTTGAGGTGTTGGAAACTTCTCCTGAAAGTGAAAATATAAATATTATGTTTTATACACACAAATTGAGGCGTAATCACAAAAGCTGTAGCAATTTACCATGTTCATAGTATTGATGTTAATTTATTTATTTATTATTAATCCTTACAACTATCTTTACAGACATATAATCCAATTTAAAAGTGTAGTAAATACATTAATTAAACATTTATCTCTATATTTTTTAATAAATAAGCCCAATTTACATAAGCTTTTCAAGGATAGTAAAACAACAAATATTCTAAGATTAATTTAGATTTGTTAAATTACTCCAACAATATGTTTTGTGTTGTTGTTACTCAAAAGGTTTATTATACTCAGTACTATGTAATATGCTTTTACAGTTTAAATGACACTGCTAGGAACAATTCTCAAGTAAAATTTTACTAGTTCATTTTGGTCATATCTGGTATAACAAAAATACACTTTACACTTTCCTCAATAAGGTTGCTAAGTTACTTATCAATATTATTTTAGAATCTATCAGGTTAGGGCTCACGAAAGAACACGTGAATTTCTGGTCCGGCCAAATATATCGTAAACATTTTTATCAAATTTGGCTTTCAGCCAGCAACTTGGGAGGTTAGTATCTGCCTAAAAGCCTAACCCAACATAATATTTGTATAGCATAAAGGAACATAATTTGATTAACATTACTAGGTTCAGCAATCGACTAATTTTGTGGTTATAAAAAGGGGAAACTTAAATCCTACGTTAAAGGATATTTGATACAGTAAATCTATTTTTATAACAGTTTACTTACTTCAGTTACATTTTCTGGTGCGGCGGTACTATTTGGAATTTCTTGTGGCGCTGCATCTGTTTCAACTTCCATAGTTATTTTCTAAGGAACAACAGTGGATTTATAATTATTGAAAATCTATATAATCGGCTTTTTTGTACAAATGGTACAAAATACAAATTAAAAGCGAAATAATCGGAACAAATATATATAAATATATATATTAATATTATCTATGATCATAACGTCAAAAAGTTAACTCAAATGTCAAAACTCAAAATTGCTAAAATCTATGGTATAGTATAGATAATGACATAGAAGTGATAGAAGTTCTCTGTCTACTGCTTGTCAATTGTCATTTCATTTCATTAATCATTTATTTATATGGCGCTTGACTACAACCATGGCCAGTGTCAAGTAAAGGCGGGAAATCAATTTTCTTGTTCCAATAATTTTTAGCAACGTTACATAAATTTCGTCAAGTCTAAAGTCTAGTCATAGTAAAGATAAAACGTCAATACAGTCAGAGTCAAGTCAGTCCATTTAGTA
>JAOTAV010090846.1:0-11490 GCA_026546445.1 Cyclargus thomasi | reverse complement strand
TAATACACGTCGATAGAGTTTTTTCTTCTGATCATGATGGCATCAAAATGTCAAAATCGACCAGATGTTGGTTAACGACTTTTAAGGTTGAGGACGGCAGTTTAGGCATGCATATACGGCACAATACACGTTACGATTGTTTTCGCTTGTTACAATTTTCCATTTTCCAAACGTCACCATCTGCTCGCCACTACGTATCACCCGCGCATGTATTGAGATCGAGAAACGTCAGTTTAACATCTCCCCGGCCATTTATATGGAGTGCAAATGCTGCATGTAATATTCTGTGATATAAGGCTCCACTATCATAGGTATACCACTTGTAATATCGCTAAGTTACCCAAATAAAATTTAAGAGAAAGACAAAAATCTCAATATCAAAGCAACAATGGAATTTATATGAATTGATGAGTTCTCGTGAATTTTTTTGCCTTGGGAGACCCATGCCGACCGGAGCGATACCGCGGCCTCACAGGAAACTTGCGTGAAACGGCGTTGTGCTGTGTTACGTTCAGTGGGTGAGTTTACCGGTAGCCCAACTTCCCTTATTCCTTATCCCTGTTCCCATTCCTTATTCCCTCATAAAGGCTAACAACGCACTTGCGACTCTTCGAATGTCGCGAGCAATTTCCATCAGATAACTCGTCTGCTCACTTGCCCCCTAAATATCCTGAAAAAAAAAGAAAAAAAAATAGCACAAATTTCGTCGAACGTGTTTAGAGCTAATACGTTATACTCGTACGCCATACCGTCGTCGCCGAACGCGGAACGAGATTTACATCAGTACATTACATAAAACAGGTCGCTGTACATATAAAATATAATAGATATGGCAGTTTATCATTTCTTTTTTTATTTAAAGACATAAGTGGATAAAGCAGATAAGTAACATTTTGCAATCTTCGAGTATATACTAATTCTTTCCTATAAGATCTTATCAAATCTTGTAACTTACCATTAATTATCTAGCTAGTGTATCTAGCTATACGTCAAACCCACATTATTTTAATTACAAATGATTTTTCGGATCCAAAAGCGTCCATTAACGCAAAAATCCGTGTGTTTTAAAAAATCTTAGTTATCGGCTGCTTCTACTTATAACTTCATTTGTTTATTTTTTTAATAACAAGCAAAATGTTTGCTAGTATTATTATTATAAACGTCCAAAAATAGAAAACCCGACTGCAGTAACCATTGCAATCTAAACATCAAGTTATGTATATTTCTAGAACGGCTATCTAAAGGCCTTCATTTTGATACCCTACACGACCTAAAGGGGCGGAAAAAAAGTTTTGGAACATCAAAACTTCGACTTCAAAATCCGCCATTTTGATATTTTAATTTTTTAATGTATTCAATGGCACTTTCGCGATCAAGACGAATCTAACAATACCTCAGACGTTAAAATCCATCAAGCCGTTTTGGTGAGGCGTGTCAAACGATTATACACACATACTCTCGAAAAACATAACCCTCCTACTGGCGCAGTCGGGTAATAAAAAAAGATTATTTTTAAGGTGTCACATCTTCTAGTATCTAATTCTGTGTCTCATACAAAAGCCTCATCAAAGGCGCTTTCACAAATTAACTTGGATTCGTCAAAGAGACACGTTTTGAACGTGTGAGTATATTTATTACGTGTTGGGAACGTCTCGTAAACGTCTCCAACAATATAATAAAAAAAAGCTTTTTCCTCTTACCTTTAAAGAAAAAAAAACCTTTTTTCCTGTTAGCATTGGGTAAGGACGAGTATCTTTTTGAAGTGAACACAGTTTGCTGGAAGTGAAAAAAAAATAAGCAAGCTACATTCTTTCACTCCTACAATTAATTATTATTTTATTTCCTATTTTTATTTATACATTTTAGGTCGTTTCATATTATACCCAAGTAATATTATCTTGATATATATAATTTGTTCTGAGCGCGTGTTTGTCACAAAACTGAGATATACGACTGAACTGATTTTGATGAAATTTTCGTATTTAAGGAAGCAGATATGAGCATGGTTTAGAATTTCGGATTCACAAACCAACGCCTGATGGGTCCGCTAGTATATATTATAAATGGGAAAGTGTGTTTTGGGATTTAATTATGTTTTTAAAGACCAAAAGTAGCCTATGTTACCCTCCATCCTACTACGTCAAAGTCATTTCTTTGTTACGACGCGGAAGAAGAACAAACAAACAAACAATCACATTTGCATATTTTATTATATTCGTTGAAATTCGTTTATGAAATAATAATAGGGAACCGTACATTTTCCCGATATAAAAAGTAGCCTATGTCCTTCCCCGGGACTCAAGGTATCTCAATACCAAATTTCAACAAAATCGATGTAACAGACAGACAGAGAAACATTTACATTTATAATATTAGTATAGTATTGATGTATTTAATTCTAAAACTTTTAATTAAGTTAAGTTGTGTTAATTTGTATTTAACGATGAAAAGTATAAAATAAAGTGGTGAAACATATTTTTACCGTTTATTTTATTTCGAAACGAGATCGCTTCAGGATCGCATGACATTTAATCATTATTTCATTTGGCGGAAATTTCGAGGGTCGAAAGTCGGCCATTTTGTGTTCTATTTTTAAATCGTTAACTTTTATTGACACACGATACGGGCCGGTGTTTAAAATTAGAGACATTCGCCTGTTTTTTTTGGGATTTTAAAAATTTATTCATCATTATGTTACGGAAAAAAATGTTTGAATATTTAAGAGCGGCCAAACAGGAGTTCGACTCGCGTACGAAGGTTTCCGTACCAGTACAGAGCAAAAAATTGGGGACTTGTGTCTCTGAAAGTTAATCAGCTATAAGAGACCACGGTTTGTAAACAATAGCGCGATATAGACAAGCAGTGACATCATCACCAAAAGAAAGAAAACGGCAAACAATATGTTTGAGAGTCCCTATTTCCGATATATTGAAGGGGAAAGAGTGTTTGTTTGTTTGTCCTTTCTTCACGGCGCAATCTTATGACGTGATTTTTTGTGTGAAGTTATTTGGAAGGCTGGATAGAACATAGGCTCCTTCTTAACGGCAATTAAACGTCTCATTCCATTGGTATAACAAATAATAATTGACTTATTTTGGCGAGACGGAGTTCCGCACATCTAGTATTTAATATATTTTGGTCTTAATATTTTGCTTTAGTGGCAAAAAAGTATAAAGTCTGTGAAAATTTCAACTCTATAGCTATTACTATTATTTTTTCAGTTACAGCCTGGAGACAGACAGACGGACAGATAAACAGATGGACGGATACCAAAGTTTCAGGAATAGTCTCGATTTTACCTGATGGACTTACCACTGCGGAACCCTAAAAACGTAAAAAGGAGTAATATTAAGCAGTAGAAAGTAAATAGGAATTTCTTAGAACGCGTAATGTTTTTCGAAGACCAAAAGTAGCCTATGTATGTAGCCCATCATTACAATTAAGACTATGCTAGAAGTCAATACGGTTAGCTGCTTGTTAGGGTGTGAAAGGAGGACAAACAAATGCACTTGCGCATTTTAAAAAAAAATAATAATAATATAAAAATATATTTATCAAACAAACAAGCACGGGACGAGACACAGCCCACACAAAAAATAAAAAAAAGAGAATAAAGAATAAAAACAACATGACGGAAAACAGTATCAAAATTGGCACCGACTAATTGACGAAACCGCTTAGATTTGTTTATGTATGCGTGCGGTCCGCTTATATGAAGATGACCTACTTGGTACTATATACTTTGGTTAATATACCTGTTTCACTTTTATAAATCTAAAAGCTAAGAAAAATTTACCTTACATTTTTGGGTAAACATTTTTAAAAATGTTGAAAACCTTAATAGTAAAGTCGTAGCGAACTTTGTATTATGCTTTGATGAAAATTTTCAGAGCATTTTGTTGAGTAATCGTCGACTGGAGGTTTGAGGGAAACTGTTAGCCTCGTTCTACCCGACCGCGCCAGAAGGAGGGTTACGTTTTTCGAGAGTATGTGTGTCTGTATAATTTTTAGCACGCTGTTCAGCCTCAATGGCTTGATGGATTTGCTTTAAGAAGAAATAATAAAATAAAGACAAGAATACCTGTTTTATTTTATGTAATATAATATCTATGGACGCTTCACACCACGTTAGTCTGGCCCCGTGCTTCACCCGAAGGTCTTGTGTTACAGACAATGGAAGTATATTTAATACTTTTATACAATACACAAAATTAAGATTTTTATTATATGATACACACATTTAATACACATCCACTACCCAGGAGTATTGAAAAACTTTTTCGGGATTCAAACCCGCGACCCCGGCTTAAGCTACGAACGCGCTTACCAACCGAGTCACAGAAGTCGTCAAATGTATAAAAGAGGTTTATTAAGTTTATCTATCGCTTATCTTTGAAACTTTTTCGCTTAAGTATCGTTAAGCTCTATGAAAACTCGTAGAACCTCTTCGCTCGTAGAGATTCGTAGCGCGCCGTAGAACATTCGTAGCAAAGATATAATCTTCTCAGTACACACGAAGGAAATGTCATCTTTGTTGTATACAACATGTTTAATGCTACTACACTCGTGGTCCAGCAAGCATGCAGCGATTCAATGAGTAATAATTTTTCAGAAGCGACACTTCCCACTTAACTCGCGGAAAAATAGGATCGAGCTCTATTTAAGTCAACTTAATTGACAACTTACAACTTAACTAGGTTTTGCCGTTCAAACGTCAAAAATAACTCAACTCGCTAATCGCGCAACTTAACTAAATTAAGTGTAAATCGGCACT
Source organism: Cyclargus thomasi (assembly GCA_026546445.1). Classification (NCBI taxonomy): domain Eukaryota; kingdom Metazoa; phylum Arthropoda; class Insecta; order Lepidoptera; family Lycaenidae; genus Cyclargus; species Cyclargus thomasi. The sequence goes on along the minus strand of JAOTAV010090846.1, from coordinate 6,716 downwards.
AAATACTCTCACTTACCCCATTATTCATAAAAATATTTAAACAGTGTTAAACTAATCGAAATTCGCTGTCCCTCTCTGTCGTGTGACGTTTTCAATATTCTAGAAAAGGACTACAGATCTTGATTAGTTAAACACAGTTTTAATATGAATAAGTAGGCAAGTACTAAATATTAATCAAAATGTAAGCCGGCCCCTAAAGAATACCAGTTAATTTACTTGTTGTTCAAAGTCACGACTCTTCATAACATTTCATAATCTTTGACGCTCACACACACATATGTAGATGACGTTTTTTAAAGGTCGGATGGGAAGCTGGACCGTTAGTACAGACCTTTAATGTTTATTATTATTTAAAAATTAGTATTTCACGCGGTAACCGTACATTTTCCGGGGAAAAAAGTTGGCTAGAGATACTCAACGTTTACGCTAATAAATTAGTACGATGTTTCATAAATTTTAAAAATGCATTCTGCGCATCTTCCACATCCATACCAATCTGCTGATATATAATGCGAAAGTGTTCCCGTCTGTCTGTCTGTTACGTCCAACCCGAACCGCTGACTTTAATCCCACAATAATGTACGGTTCCAGCGTGATTAAGTAGTTTCAGCGAGCGTCATCGAGTTATATTAAAATTAAAAAAAACCTCACAACAACCACAAGCAATAAATCTCGTGCACCAGGTGGCTTGAAGGTGGGTTTCCCCATCGAGTTATGGTGTATTTTATGAGTTCTGTGGTTTTACGAGCATATTATGACAGGTGGCGTGTTATTGGTCGTTAATATTATGATTTATCTATTATATTATAGCCGAATTATCCATTTTAACATTATAAATCGGTGAGTTTGTTTGTTTGGATGTTTGTCGGTAGATCACATTGAAATAGACAACAGATAGATAACTTAAATGATATCTTTTTAATATCTATTGACGCTTCACACCACGTCAGTCTGGTCCCGCGGGAAGTACCCGAGGGACTTGTGTTACGGGTGCCAGACAACGGAAATTTATTTAATACTTTTATACTATACACATATTTAAGATTTTTATTATATGGTACACATATTTATTACCCATCCAAGACCCAGAAAGATTGAAAAACTTTTTGCTCCGTCGACGGAAATCGAACCCGTGGCCCCCGGCTTAAGCTACCAACGTGCTTACCAACTGAGCCACAGAGGTCGTCACCATTTATTCCGGTTAAATGCACCTCTGGGACAAATCACCAAGCGAGCAAGGCCGTAGGTAAATACTAGTTGTGTCATAAATGTGAAAGTTTGTTTATTTAATTGTTTGTCCGTCAATCACGCATACTACATGGATTTTGACGAAAATTGGTATATAGATAGGGTATTAGCTAGCTTAGATTATAGTATATAATTTTTCTTACATTTGAATGCTCTCGGATGCACCCATGCCTGGGTCAAATTCCACGCAAAGTTGCGAGAAAAAGCTAGTTTGTCATATGACAATGTTAATATAACAAACACAATTTTCTCAACGTCACCATATCACCACAATATATGAACGAACCAGCAGGTCGACTTCAGACAAGACTTCAAATAAAGTGACGAGTCGGCGCGAGTACCGCTGTAAGAATACTTTGTACCGAAAAGCAACGCGGCAAGTACCGGTGACAACTTAATTCATAATATTACGTCAAATATTTAAATTTAAAAAATCTAATCTATAATTTTCCCATGAAAGAGCTAAGTTTCGCACACAAACGGGCCGATTTGAAGAAATTAATACAGCCTCACAGAAAACCGACGTGAAAAAGTGTATTTCATCTAGTGGCCCGGGCAGTTGGAACATTATTTTTTTTACTACGAGTTTTGGCCCACTACACATTTCTACCACTGTATCTACTGTGTCGCCAGGATCGACAGTGGTATCCAACCACGAAAACCCTTTGATATGATCTCAGGGATCAGGGAGTTGGATCATATTCCCTTTCCCTAATCCCTCAAATTATCTCACTCCTTCATAAGAGTCTGGCAACGCATTTGCAATGTTGCCAGTGTCCCTGAGCTACGGCAGTTACTTTCTTTCAAGTAACCTATTTTATTTTTCGACCTAATTTAATAAAAAAGCACCCCTTAGTTACTCTACTGTAGCCTGTATTTTCGTTTTCCCCTAATTCCATAAAAAATATTATCTATATTTATTTATATATATATCTATATCTATTATTATCTATATATCCTATGTCAACTCGGTGTACTGGTTTCTATATTTATTACCATTACCGGCCATCAATTATGTCCAACATCTATCTTGTACTGGACGTGTTTACCATATCATTACCTGGTCATCCATCATAGCTAAGCCGCGAGGGTCTGAGCTGTAGCTGAGCATAATGCCGAAGACACACGAGGCTAGTTTATCAGGACAGCAAGTCAGTTGACAAACTAGTGTGTCCTGGGCATAAAGCCAAAAACAAGTAAATTTTCATTTAGTTTACTAGCCTATAAAACATAATATAATAATAATATTAATAATAATAACTCTAACACCGGTTTTGGTGACAGTGGCCGGTTTCATAGAAACTTGGCCTGTTACGCAGGAGTAATTTTATAGTGCCCAAGTTCATGCGTAGTACACAAGGGTGCTCTCACATTTTTTACTCTCATAGCCCAGTGAGACATATAACCGACACGACTGGCGAGAGATCAGGTGCGGGACCGACTTTTTACATACCTATCAGATCCATGGATCATCTTACTTGTCAGACAATCAGGTGATCAGCCCGCATTGTCCTAACTGAACTTGGAAATAACATGTTTACACAGCAACACGTAACACAAGTCCCTCGGGTACTTACCACGGGGCCAGACTGACGTGGTGTGGAAGCGTCCATAGAAATTATATGATATATAATATAATCTGTGAAAATTTCAACTTTCTGTAGACAGACAGACATCGAGGGGAGGGTCTCGTTTTTACCTTTTGTACACGGAACCCTAAAAACGATCTGGGCCGCACACTCTTTCAGTTAACATATTATATTAATTTCAATAAATATAAACTGTTTGTTGCCCACGACTGCGTCCGCGCGAAACTTTATTAATTATCCTGTTTTTACAACATTTTAGCCTACAGCCTTCCTCGATAAATGGACTGACCAACACAAAAATAATTTGCTATTTCCGGCAAGTAGTTCGCATTGAGAGCGCATTAAAACAAACAAACTCTTTAATTTTATATTATCAATATGGATACGTATTCCTGTTTGAGAATCTTGCTGATATTCTACCTATCAGGATATTGATAATGGCATTTATATTATTCACAAGATAGCTCCAGGGATCACGCCAAGTGCTTACATTAATGTATAAAATATTTATAATGTATATTACTGGCTTTGATCCGCGGCTTCGCTCGCGTGGAATTCTGAAATCGCGCGAGTATACGAGTAATATTGTAGAGTTCTCTAGGAATGTTTCTCTAAGGGCAAAAGTAGCCTATGTTGCTATCTATTCTTTTAATTTTGTTTATGTCGAAAATCAAGTCGATTGGTTGCTACGTTTAGACGTGGAGGAGGAACATACAAACGAATATACACTTTTCCAGCTAACCTGCGGCTTTGGTAGTGCAGATTTTTTATAGAAGTAAAGGAACAAGCTAACAGGTCACCTGATTGAAATCAGTAACCGTTGCCCATTGATTCACGAAATATAGGAAAAGAGATTCGGGTTTTAGGTTTTAGGAGCCGTAGCACTGGTTCATTAAGAGATTTAGAGCGTCCGTGGCGTAGTGGATAAGACCTTTGGTTAGCACTCGAGAGGGTGCAGGTTCAAACCCCGGTGAAGGCGTGTACCAATGTGACATTTTCCGATCTCAAGTACATAATACGGATGCTCATTGCCGTGGCAGAGCCATGCTTCGACACGAATGAGCCGGCTCGACTGAAGATATGCAACGGCCTTATATAAAACTGGCGATAATCGGCATTGTGCTGTGTTTCGTTTAGTGAGTGAATTTACAATTGGCCTAACCTCTTTTATCCCCCGTATCCCATTCCCTATTCCCTCATAAAGGCCGGCAACGCACTTGCGACTCTTTGGATGTTACGAGTATCCATGGGAGACGGCAGTTGTTTACAATCAGGTAACCTGTCTGCTCGCTTGCCCCCTAAATATCTTAAAAAAAGCAATTCGTAAATATTTCTCTATTCAATCACAGTCTTCGATTTGGCATAGAAGTCTCGTTACCAGGCCTTTAAATTTTATTAAAAAAATCACAGACCTCAACCATAAATAAGAGAATATTTTGTGTATGATTATCGTGTCATGTCAAAATATTGTAGTGTGCGTATTGTAGTGTGCGTATTGTAGTGTACGTATTGTAGTGTGCGTATTGTAGTGAGAGCAGGGTTTTATTTATTAAAAATTTGCAAGTATATAAACTTGTTATTATGCAATAATTAATATAGATTATTGGTTAGGTCTCTCGTGTATTTCCAAATAAAGTGAACACAATTCGAGCCATTCCAAACACAGATTACTGAATACATACACTGGAATGTCGACCAAATGCCTAACATATTGGTCATACTAGGTTGATATACAAGATTTTGGTATATATAGTTTGAAAGAAACTCGTTTGTCCGCTTACTTCAATAAAGAAATACATAATCAAAAGAACCGAAGGCCGCCCTGTGTTTTTTTTTTCAAAATCGACCATAAATATTGTTCAATTTAATCGCAAACTTCAATTTGGTATACTCGTTACCGGGCCATTAAATTTTATTCAAAAAAAAAAAAACTTCAACCATAGACAAAAGAGTATTTCGTGTATGATCATGGTGTCGTGTCAAAATATTGAAGTGTGCGAAGCTTTTTGTTAATATAAAAATTTGCAAAATTAAAACATATTTTAAAATAATATTTATATTCTACGCTCCTCCTCCATATCGACTACGACTGGGAGAAATTCCATGGTTTTGCATCTACGCGTCTTTCGTAAAAAGGGGTACAAAGTTTGTCCGCTCGCGTATTTATACATAGATAAATATGGCTTAAAACTCAATTTTCGAATTAGCATACTCCAACAAGTCTACGATGGAAATCCTTTTTCCACGGCTTGACGGGTAAAAAATGTTGTAATAAAAATCCTATGCATACATTACCCGACAATAGGGAATATGCGTGTAAAACAAAATTTATTGAATGCAAATTATTATGATAGTGGGCCTAAAGATATACAGAATCACAAAAAATCTCTGAATTCTGTTGAGAAATAACTAAGATATTAGCGATGTAAGTTTTCTACCCATCTCTTTCTCTTAAAACGTAATTTAGTATGAACTTTGTATGCTGCTTATGGAATTTGACGTCACAATTAATATCGGATCTCTCTTTCTAACTGAGTACTTTAAAGGCTCGTAACTTTGTTGTTTTCAATGTTATCAAAAACTGATTGGCTTACATCGTTTTTCAATAACGTAAGATTTATTTAATTAAATAATAAAAAAAATCATGCATATTCCCTATTCGGGCGCAACGGTGTTGCGGGCCCGCACGGCTGGTTTCCGAACCGATGGTAGGCAGTAGGCACCATAGTTTCGACGTTCAAAAAATGTATCATAATAATCTTATCTGTTATATAAAAATAAGTCAGGTTTTCCTTCCTGACGATATATGTACAAAACGCACGAACCTATTTCGACGGTTTCACATTCGTTGGAAAGGTCTCGGGTTCCTTTAGGTTTATAACAATTAAAAATTCAGTAAAAAATTCAAATGAAAAGCAAGATAACAACAATTTTCATCTTTGTTACCACGCGGACGGAGTCGCGGGCAACAGCTAGTGTTGATTAAACACACTTTGACTTTGACTTTGACTCATCTAGTTTTCTTATATAAAAATCTTACTAAGGTACACCTATGTAACCCTACAGTTCAGAGCATCAACAAAACGTCAGACTTTTCCGTCATAAATCTTTACAGTACAATTCTTATTCAGGGACCTATAATTAATAATCTTAAGAAATATAGAGTTATCTAACAGAGTAGTAGGGCTTAAAGCGAAAAAAATTTTACATTCGTATAGACAATTGACCCCCCAGCCTCATGTCAACAAACTCATCGAGTTTCGTCGAGTTTGCCCCTACAAATCAAATTTTGTTTTCAAGGCTCCTACTTTTACATCAAACTCTATAACAACAGATCTAGATCCCCAATGTGTTTATTACCTTTGTTATACCTACCTCATAAAAATCGGTTAGAGTTCGTTTTTAAACGTATTAAAAACAGATAGACATCGGCTAATAGTTAAATAGCATTTTTTTGCTAATTATTATTGTACGCAACTAAGTATAACAGTGTATAGTATAGAATTGCGGTCATGAATGGGCCGCACCGTTCATTCACACCGGCTCAAGGTCGCAGCGCCGCCCAAATATCGAGTTATTCTCGTATAAAAATACACCCGTATTATTCTTCTCTCTTAGGGTTCCGTACAACCGTTTAAAACGATTCAACCTCACCGAATTTCCTTCGTATAGCAAAGTCAAGCACAACTCTCGTAGAAGACGTATAACTTTTTAGGGAATCCCGCACCGACAATATGAGTAAAATATGCAAGATTATTAAAAAGTCTCGCAATTTTTTTTTTAACGAACTTTGGCCCACCACACATTCCCATCACTGTATCTCCTGTGTCGCCAGGATCAGCAGCGGTATCCAACCACGAAAACCCTTTGATGTGATCT
>JAOTAV010090835.1:0-11493 GCA_026546445.1 Cyclargus thomasi | reverse complement strand
AAAAATCGAAATTCGAATATACGTAACCCGCGAAAATTCAAAATTCGCGATACTTTTTGAACACACCTCGTATTGTTAAGCAAAACTCTTAACAGGTTATTATTAGCAACAATATTTATGTTTTTTTTTAATAATAATAATTTTTATTCGGGTAACAAAACCCACGCACGTCTCTTAATATAATATACAATATATAATATATCTTAATAATAACTTGATTGGCTCTATTATTTTAACTATTACATCGTTGCTCAGGGATTTAAGACAAGAATAATCAAAGTACCAGCAAGCACCTTTTTGGCACCAGACCAAACACACTTCACCACACACCGTGACAACCGTTCTCCTCGCCAGTTCCGGTACCTCGACTACATCAGCCAATTTTCCACCAATATCCGATTCATCGGTGGAACAGAGAACTTTGTCGCTGACACTCTTTCGAGGAGAGAAGAGGTTGGACTCACTCTTGTCGACTACAAGTTGTTGGCAAGAGAACAACAAAACGACCCGGAACTTCCAATCTTGCTGCAGACTGACAGACAGATCCACTTCCTCGACCCTACATCACAATATCCCAGCGACGTTTTCGAGGCATTACACTGCTTGAGCTACCCAAGCAGCGTAGCAAGCGGAAAATAACAAACAATTTAATAAGTGGACTAACATTTCATCATTCTTTATAAACATTTACCTATTTATTTATGTATATATATAATCGCAATTTGTACAGTTAAAGACGAACTTTTATCAAAATAAATACGTATTTAAGCATTTTTGGAAATTCGACCACTAAGAGGGTGAAAAGGGGTTATATTTTCTATAATTTTTTCTACGAAAGTTCATCATTTCTTAAGTTAAAGATCTAAAATTTTGTTTCTGAGCTGCTAATTCAAAATAATTAGTTACATTTTTAAGCATTTTATGAAAATTTTTTTCTAAAGGGTAAAATAGGGGTTGGAAGTTTGTATGAAAATATTTCTTGAAGCGAGCAAAGCCGCGGGAAAAAGCTAGTTTACTATATAATGCTTCCGTGTCAGCAGAAGTTTTCCACAACGAAATCAGTCACGTGACGACGTTTAACCATCCTGACCCTCCTTGATTTTACGAATGCTTTTGGAACGGTTGATGTTGACGTACTGCTGGCCGTTCTGAAGTTACTTAATGTTTCAGCTTGTGTTTTAAAATGGTTTGACAGCTATCTAAGGGGCCGCAGATAACGAATTCGCAGCGTTGGTACCTTCTCTGCATGGATTGTTCTTTTGGCATGTGTACCACAAGGAGGTGTTCTTTCCCCTTTATTATTTGCCATATTTATAAACTCCATCAGTAAATGCTTAACTTCCTCCCATCATCTATATGCCGATGACCTGCAGCTATACACACATTCTCTAATCGAAAATCTTAAAGAAGCAATTGCTCGTGTCAATAAAAACCTCCACTACTTAGCCAGCTGGTGTAAGTCATTTGGCATAAGTGTAAACCCCAGCAAGAGTCAAGCAATTGTTATTGGTAGCACAAAGCTTCGTACCAGAATAGTGTGGAAGGAACTGCCACCATTGACCTTCGATAGCTCCCGGATTCCTTTCGTTGACAACGTCAGGAATTTGGGAGTCATATTCGATGGTAATTTATCCTGGAGGCCACATAGATGCACTTAGCTGTAAAGTTTTTCGAGCTAATGCCTCTCTCCGTATTCTTGGTAACTTTCTACCGATCTCTACTAAGATTGCACTAGCACACACAGTATTGTTACCTATTCTGGACTATTTTGATGTTTGTTTTATTGACATAACAGAAGAGCTGCTCGATAAACTTGAAAAACTCTAAAATGTCTGCAGTAGATTTATTTTTGGCCTAAGAAAATTTGACTATGTTTCCGAATTTCGCGAATAGCTTCGCTGGCTTCCCATTCGTTCCAGACGTGACACGCATATCCTTTCACTTCTATATAATATTTTATTTGATCCCTTCACATCTTTGTACTTAAAAAAACGTTTTAACTTCTTACGTGACACTCACCAATTGTCGTTACGTTCCTCCAGCAACCTGACTCTCGAAATCCCCTCACACTCTTCTTTATTTTCCAAATCTTTTACTGTTCGTGCTGCAGTACTCTGGAATTCACTGCCACTAGAAATTCGTCGTGCTGATTCAATTAATATTTTCAAAAATAAGGTAAAACACCATATCTTGAATAAACTATAAAGTCGTTTTATTGCTTTCACAGTTAAATACCCAGGTTGTACACCTACATTATCTGTTCAATTATCTATTGTAAGTTCGATAATCAAAAGGTTGACTGGTAGAGATTGTTATTAGCAATAAGTTCGCCTTTTGTGAATCATTGTACAAGTTTTATGTAAGTTTGTTATTTGTAAAATGTTTTTGTTTTGTATTTTTGGTGTGCAATAGTGTTAGTGTATTGTATTGTGATGTCTATGAGCTATTCGGGTACTGATAAGAATTATTATATAAACAACGGTACTAATTCCTCGGTTGCCAATGACAAGCAGAAATAAATACGATTATCAAACGAAATTATAATCAAAAATGTTTCTAATTCTTCTGTTCACGGTTGTGTGTTTGGTGTTAGCGCACGACTTTCTGAGGAAGTGCGGGTACAGGTGGAAGAAGCTGAGCGAGTTTCCGGGAGATCGACCACTGCCTCTCATCGGAAATGCTCTGCAACTGGGCTTCGATTCTGATGGTAAATAGTTTAAATAACATGCAAGGTGTACCAAAACAAAGCAATGATTTTTTTACCATTAAGTTCAGACTACATAGGCCCATACAATATATATCTTAATGACTACCATAAGCGTCCGTAGCCTAGTGGGTAAGACCCTTGGTGACACGAGGTGGTGCTGATTCGAACCCCGCTGAAAGCGTGTACAAGTGAGACATTTTCCGATCCCAAGTACATAATACGTATGCTCATTGCCGTGGGAGAGTCATGCTTCAGTACGAATGGGCCGGCTCGACCAGAGTGATAATACGGCCTCACAGAAAACTGGCTTGAAACGGCATTGTGCTGTGTTTCGTTCAGTGAGTGATTTTACGGGTGGCCCAACTTCCTCCCCCTATCCCTATTCCCACATAAAGGCCGGCAACACACTTGCGACTCTTTCCGAAGAGTGCCGTCCCGTCTGCTCGCTTGCCCCCTAAATATCTAAAAAAAAACCAATTGTCTGCGATGACGTGGCGTTCACTTTATTCCGAAGTCTCACCTTCGGTAGACCACACCAGTCATAATGCCTCAAAGGAGGATGTGCACATACGCAGGAAACATTTTCTTCATAAATGGACAAAATTAACTTCATAAATGGAGTTAATTTTGAAAGAAGCAGCGGTGAAAGTGCCATTTCTTGTGACTTTTTTGGGCACTTACGCAAACGCTATTTATTTGACTGTGCAAGAGGTTAAGAAAAAACTCAGTACTAAAATTAATAAAGTCTTTCCGTGAAATGATAAGGTCTAGGTTTTCATTTCGTGGAAATTTCGTACTTTCAGTAGGCTTATCTCCTCGTTGGTGTTTTCTTTGCCCAGAGTAAATAGTAACTGAAACTATATTTAAAGCGAATACATGCCAACGGCCTTGACCATACATTCGGGGTTTCGAACCTCTCCTCTCGCTAACGGAAATGTTATAATTGTATATTACAATTACAATGTCAAAATAAAAAAATGAGAATTCCTCTTTAGGGATTATAGTGTTACTTTAAATATTGTCTATTATACAAAAATAAGTCGCGATTTCCCTCCTGACGATTATTAAGTCCATAAGGAACCGATTTTTACGATTTTGCATTCGTTGGAAAGGAATAACCTCACGGAGCCCGAGACGGCTCCATGAGGTTTGTAGTAAGAAAAATCAGGAAAATTTTCAACAGAAAAGTTATCACGCGGACATAGTCGCGGGCAATAGCTAGTATTGTATAAAAATCGTTCACCTTAACCAACAATTGTTTCGTAGTATATGCATTTTTTTGCAAAAAATCGGTACGGTACATTTTTTCTGATGAACTTATGCTTATGCTCAGAGAAAATTCCTCGCTAGAAGTAAAGGAATGAAAATAATTCAATAATATATTTTTTGGGTAATGTGCTTAACGTTTTAACATATTTATTCCAAGTTAAACCTGGGGTAGGTTTTTGCAACGTTGCTATCAGAGTTTTCCTTTAATGATCATTCAAATGTAAATAGAGCACTCAATACTAAATACGTAGTGATATTAAATTTATTGGCCTTCATTTCTGATCTTCAAAACTTTAATTTAAAAGGATAGCTTACGAGAAAAAAAAATTGGAAGCAATCATTTTCTTACGAAAAATGTTTTAACTTCGATGTTTTAAGAAGTATTGACAGAAATTTCGGATCAAATTATAAATATTTATGTCATCTACGACTATGTTGGTGCACTTTTAATTGAAAGCAATATTTAATAACATATCAGAGCTTTAACATGTTTTTGACGCGAGGGGTATTGAACGGAGTGGTGCGGGCAGTCCGTTCTGAGCACTCGCACCGGCAGGCTGCGTTATTGTATTTTTCTGCACACACGATTTAAATTACGTAAAACTAGACACGCCATCTGTGATAATCTCTCGTAACTACATTGAAAATATTGACTTAGTAACAAAAGTGGCCATCGATATGATGGTGGCGTGATATGTGAGGTCAATGTATTGTGATTCACACGTGTTTTATAAAATAAAGATTCCTCTCAAATTATATTTTTTACTACGAGTTAAATAAGGCCGAAAACCCCAAAGTCATATCTGCAAGGAATCACGAGTTTTCTCAGTATCTTCGAAACCATGGTATACCTCAGTACCAAATCTTACTTTTTTGTAACATATACCTGGGAAGCTTCTAAAGAAACCAAAATTACTATATGTTTCCACACAAATTTCGAGGTGTTCCCTCGATTACTCAAGAACGCCATCATCAGTTCACCACTTTTGTGATGATGATGATTATGAATATAATTTATGGTGTAGTAGCATATGCTTCCAGTTCTTAAAATAACGCCGAGAACCCCAAAATCGTATCTGTAAGGAATCACGAGTTCTCTCACTACCTTCTGAACCAAGGTATGCCTTGGTACTAAATCTTACTTTTTGGTAACATATACCTGGGACGCTTCTAAGGAAACTAAAACCACTATACAAATTTTGAGGAGGTTCCTCGATTACTAATGGATCCCGTCATCAGGTTACCACGTTTGGGAAAATGGGACCAAATTAGAATAATACCCTATATAACAAAGGAAAAATGTTGAGAATCGGTCCACTAGCGGCGGAGTAATCGTTGAACATAGAAAAATAAAAAATATATTTTTTAACAAAAACTTAAAACTGACTTCCAAAGGAAAAAACTAAAATAGTACAAAAGAAACTAAAAAGTATAAAAAAAATATTCTTTAATAGTGCCTGTTTCAGAATTCGATGAGGCATCAGCTTATTTACGTTAACAATCTTCATTATTTTAAAGTCGGTACCAGCTAACATGTCATGATTTGTCTAAATTTAAATTTTTGACTTTAATAATTTCATCCTTTTTAGTGCAGTAGCGTAACTACAAGGTGGTAAGCCGGCAAAATGCCTCGAGCCCCAGCCGGATGGGGCCCCCGATCAGAAACCTAGACAAGTAGCAAGCGATTATTTTTTACAATAATCGCTTGACGTGTTTTTGTATCGGATTGACATAGTGGAACGAAATCGATTTGCCACGGCCTCGAACTGTATAGTTACGCCGCTGAAGGCATGATACATTTTTTTATTTTATTTAAGGGGCAAGGAAGTAGACGGTTAACCTGATGAAAAGCAACTACCGTCGCCGTAACATCCAAAAAGTAGCATGTACATTGCCGGTAGGTATTCCAATGAGTGTACAGCTAGTTACTCAGCTACAGTGTAATAGACCGACAGAATAACGTCCGTCGGGTTTAATTGTACCAATAATTAAATTTTTCATTCGTAAAAGGAACTTTTGTACGAACAAGACTCCAATCTCATATGGCAAGCAACGAACTGCTTTTTAGCCAGTATGGAGAGCACGCGCTTGGGAATGGGAATAGAGATTAGGGAAGTTGGGCCAACGGTAAACTCACTCACTGAATGAAACACAGCACAATGCCGTTTCACGCCGATTTTCTGCGAGGCCGTGGTATTATTCCGGTCGCGCCGAAAAATGCCTAATTGGTACAAGCCTCCACCGGGTTTCGAAACCGCATCCGAGAGCGAACTAAAGGTCTTACCCAATAGGCCACGGACGCTTTAATATTTTCGTCATCATTTTCTAGAGTCATCTCACAAGCTGATGGCACTATGGTCAAAGCACGGGAAAGTTAATTTCCGCATGTGTGTCGGCTCCGAAGACTGGATACTGCTCTCGAACGCAGACGATGTTGGAGTAAGTTTCACACTTTTTATACTAATAATAATAAAAAAACTTAAGAGTTTTTTGAATGCGCTAATCTTTTTTTTATAAAATAAGGGGGCAAACGAGCAAACGGGTTACCTAATGGAAAGCGAATACCGCCGCCCGTAGACACTCGCAACGTCAAGGTTGCAGGTGCGTTGCCGGCCTTTTAGAGGGAATACGCTCTTAAAGGTTTAAAGGTCGTAGCGGTCCAGAAATACTGCTGGTGATAGTTAATCTCAGGAACTTCTATTCCGGCCAGTGGCCGGAATTGAAAATATCTTTTCGTGTTAATTAGTCTATTTAGGAAGGCTATGTTACATCATGCTACGACTAATGGGATCCAAGCAGTAATCAAAACTATTGTAAAAACAGGACAGTTTATATAGTTTCGTCGTCGTAGTCGCGGGCAACAGCTAGTTTTATAGATATGAGCACGAACGAACGAAAGCCATTGTTAATATAACATGTGAAAAACTGGGCAGGAAAATAGTTGTAATTAAAATCTTGCATCATCATAACAAATTATGTGAATTTGTGGATTTTAGAAAATAGTGGAATATAATTAATGCGACATGTACTATAAGGCTGATGCTTTCGGTAATCAAAGTGCTAGCAGTTATTAGCCCTCTGTCATTAAAAATTATCATTTACTCTGCGCCTCATCCACGGGGCAAGAGCAACGAGACTAAGGCACTCCCCTCCATATTAAACGTGGATTTTTGCAACATCAGGGGGTTACGCTCCAACCTCAATGCCGTCCACTACCTCCTGAAGATGGCAAAGCCGGCTTTGATCTTCTTAAAAGAGACGCAGATATCTTCTCCGAGTAATACATCATACCTCTCCCATCAAGGGTATGACGTTGAACACATCTTTATCCCTAAAGCTGGAGTGTGTGTGTATGTCGGAGAAGATATCTGCTTTCGTCGCTTCAGGAATCTTGAAGGCCTATTAATTTTATGGCTACGTATTGATTGCGACGACCACTCTCGTGTCTATGCGTGCCTCTATAGGTCCCATAGTGGTGATGCCGAAACTGACCGACTTCTGGAGCATTTACAAACTGCTTCGGATTTCGTGCAGCGGCAGATCCCATTCGCAGAAATTGTTTTACTCGGTGATTTTAACGCCCACCACGCCGACTGGCTCAGTTCCAGTAAAACAGATTTTGCGGTTAGATCAGTCTACGACTTTGCTCTTGCAAACGACCTACCCACAGCTGGTAACTACGCCTACACGTATCTCAGAAGTGGAAGGTCAGAATCTTTCCGTGTTTGACCTTCTGCTAACTTCTAATCCGGATGGCTACCAAGTTTCCATGACCGCACCACTTGGTTCATCGGATCATTGCCTCATTAGGAGTTTAGTGCCACTATCGAGTGTATTGCGACAGAGTGCTGTTAAATACCGTCGAGTGTGGCACTACAAGTTAGCAGATTGAGACGAGATCCGGTCGTTTTTTCACATCCTATCCTTGATGGCGGTTGCGCTTCTCGCCCGATGATCCTTGAATGATGATCGATGAATACTGCTAACTCTGTTGCCAACGTTGTAGTACAGGGTATGGAACTTTTCATTCCGTCCTCTGTAGTGACAACTGGCAGTAGATTTCGTCTCTGATTTGGTTAAACCCCCAAAAAAATCTTCTCGTCGGTAGCAGGAGGCGTATCAAGCTTGGGCTTACACTCTCAGAATTTAAATACCAGCTATTTAAAAAAGGAGCAACCTTGGTTCCTGGTCCTAAAAAAGAGAGATCGCTCGGGCAAAGAAACGGCACATCAGTAGAATTGGCAAGGGACTCGAAATCCGTGCATTCTGGTCTCTTGCCAAAGCTATTAAAGGAAATTTCTGCAAGCCATCCCTCCCATCTCTACACGTGGGAAATGGATCGTTGGCCGGCGATGCAAAGGAGAAAGCAGATCTTCTTGACAAGTTCTTTGCGTCCAACTCGACTATTGATGATGGGGGATAGAAATCGCCGACCATACCATGATGCAAGAGCATCATGTCGGATGTTTGGTTCCATCAGCGCACAGTGCGGACTGGCTTCCGTTCTTTGGACACCAAAAAGTCGTGTGGACCAGATAAAATCCCTTCTAATGTGTTGAGAAAGTGGGCTCCAGATTTGGCTCCGATCTTAACGCGTCTTTTTCGGCTTTCCTATTCCCATGGCATAGTTCCGACATCCTGGAAGACAGCGTTAGTGCACCCGATCCCCAAAAAAAGTGACCGCTCCAATCTCTCTAACTACAGACCAATCGCAATAACCTCACTCTTTATTTTCAAGATAATGGAGAACATCAATAGCCAACTCCTTCGATACTTAGATGCTCAAGAATTGCTGAGTGTCAAACAGTTTCCGTAAGAGTCACTCAGCTGGTGATCTCTTGGCGATCTAACTCATCGTTGCGTTATCGCAGGAGAAGCATTGGCTGTTAGTTTGGACATAGCGAAGGCTTTCGATCGTGTTTGGAAAAGGCGCTCTTATCAAAGCTTCTGTCTTATGGACTGCCTAAGAAATTATGCAAGTGGGCCACTATATTTTTAACAGACAAAATCATAAAAAATGTTATAGACGGTGAATGCTCTGATACTATCTGTCGACGCTGGTATTTCTCAGGACTGTGTGCTATCGCCTACGCTATTCGTACTGCATATCACTGACATGTTGCTGACCAACGACATTCATTGCTATGCTGATTATAGTACAGGTGATGCCTTGCATACCGGCTCTTCTAATATTTCTCGGCCAAATGTCAGCCGAAACAAACTTGTGTCTCAAATAGAGAACTCTTTGAAGGAAGTCTCTGAGTGGGGTAGTCTTAACTTATTCTAATTCAACCCCTCTAAGGCTCAAATATGCGCGTTCACCGCAAAAAAGACACCAATGGTCGCAAATCCTATTTTTGAAAGCACTCCTCTAACAATATCCCCCAGCATTGAAATACTTGGCGTTAACATTTCGAGTGAAGTCCAGTTCTGTTGTCATCTGGAAAGTAAGGCTAAATTAGCCTCGAAGAAGTTTAATATTTTAAACAGAATGAGATAGTATTTTAGTCCGATCTTTACAAGGCTCAGGTCCGGCCCCATATGGAATAATGTTTTTATCTCTGGGCAGAGGCACCTAAATACCAATTGCTCCCTCTAGATCGTATCCAGCGAAAGGCCGCTCGGATTCTTGATTGCCATAGTATTTCAAACAACCTGGTCTAGGTTACATCGAGATGTAGCTTCGCTCAGCATCCTAGTGATCCCAGAAGCGAGTGCAGAGAGTCCAGAATGCTTGCATGCGATTTTGTTTTTTAGTCACTCCGCGCGCTCACGTAACACCCTTCATTAATAACGCAAACCTCCTCAAGATGAAGGAGCGCAGAAAACTACATTTTGCATCGCTGCTGTTTGACATCATAACCACACAGGGCTCCCTGAGATCACATCAAAGGGTTTTCGTGGTTGGATACCGCTGCTGATCCTGGCGATACAGGAGATACAGTGGTGGGAATGTGTGGTGGGCCAAAGCCCGTTTAAAAAAATGCGGCCTCTCGTTGCTGGAACAACCTTCCACCTCCTCTACGGGCGCTGAAATCCAAAACCTCCACACTATAGGATTATAGGATTCTCCTGCGTGCCAATCAAAAATAAGTACATACCTGAAGGTTATGCACCTCAGGCTACATAGAAAGATATGTCTGCGGTTACACTTTATTTTCCTCGGCGTGCTGGTGTCACGACACCAGCAAGCCGAGTTCTGTTCTGTTCTGTTCTATTCTATTCTATTCTGTTCCGTTCCGTTCCATTCCATTTCAATCCATTCCATTCCATTCTATTCCATTCCATTCCATTTCATCCCATCCCAGCCAGCAGTAGCCGGACCGCTACGACTTACAAACCTTCAAGAAGAAAGCGTATTCCCCTTTAAAAGACCGGCAACTCTTATAGTCAAGATCTTATAATCTCATACTTAATTAAATGAAATTTAAATATTTAAAGACTTATTTTACACTTTCAGACGATTTTGAACCATCCGTCCGAGTTATCAAAGCCGTTGGAGAGAAACACCGCTATGGAGCCTTTCTTCGGCAACTCCGTCTCCAGCTCTGAAGGTAATTTTATTTGACTTTTATTAAATCAAAGTATAAAGAACTTCGCCCAACTAATTTATACACTGACCGAATCTTCCGTTTCAATTCATTCAAATCTAAACGTAAATAAAAGAGGAAATCAAAATCATTTATTTTTGAAAATTTTAATTCAATGTTTTCGGAATATATACATCAGGGATTGCAACCCCGCACCGCGAGATACTGCAGCTCCGTGAACGATAACAACAATCCCACGACCCACAATTCCAACAATACCACTATTTATCAGTCACTAGGTTCACTACAATAAAAGCATGTCATACACACTACATAAAAATTTAAAAGAGACCGATAGCACCGCAATTAAGGCACTTTGTAACAGTTTTAGGTTATTAGATATTTAAATATTAACAAGCATAATACATTACCGTGATGTAAGTTAAGCTTTAGACTCTGGAGAATTCAATGCAATATCTATGAGCCCATATAGTAAACCCTATATCTAACAAAACACAACCATCCCAGACCAATAAGCCACGGGACCGCAATCCCTATTCTACATGTTGCCTACCAGCGGTTCGGGACCTAGCCGTGCGAAAAGAATCGGTGTAAGAAACTCGCACGGGACCACCTTTTACCAAAAAGATGGGCAAATTTTTCTCTTCAAAAAAGTGTCACAATATTTTAGCTTATTTATAATTTTATATTATTTAATATTACAAAGAAGAAGCCTTGTGCCTCTCAGAATGTTTATCCCCGGGTGTGTTATCATTAAAAAATATATTACCTTATATTAGGCTTTTTTGCACACATTTCTAAGTAACAACTTTTTGAAATTTATTAATTGAAAGATTTTGGACGTTTTCTGAGATTTTTTTTTTTTTTTTTTTTTTTTTATCTATGGACCCTTCACACCACGTCAATCTGGCCCTGTGCTAAGTACCCGAAGGACTTGTGTTACAGGTACCAGACAACGGAAATATA